>JARHVA010004051.1:955000-995000 GCA_037957365.1 Torreya grandis | reverse complement strand
TAGTGTTTTTGGGCTTGTAAATATGTGAAATAGGTTTAGTACAACCCTAATAATGTTTTTATGAATGAAAATATATCCATTAGAGGATTAAGGAGTAAGGGGACATTAGTGCTTCCATTTGGTTAATAACATCGTGTGTTATAGTCAAAATGACCATGCTATTTCTAGGTGGAAAGAGATGGGTGAAAAAGAGACCTAGGTACCTAGGGGTTAGCTTAGTATTGATTTTGGTATAAAGCTAAAAAATAATCAAGAGAGGCCTTAAAATAGGTCTAGGGATAAGCTAAAAATAATGTGGTCTCAAGTGACACTCATTGCACTCAAATGACATTTTAGATGACTATATTTACCAATATTTATTATATAAATGTAGAAAATTTAAATGACTAAGGTAAAGGAAAAGAAGTATACCTAAAATTAACTATGAGGTAAAACCCATGAATCTAGATTTGAATCTATGAAGTATTCTCTATTGCATGTCCTATAATTGAATCATGAATCAATCAATACTTACTTGAGAAACACCAAAATCAAAGATAAAACTGAGTAAAGAGATGAGAGAGAGAGAGAGAGGAAAGGAACAACTACACCTCATTTGGTACATGAGCCCATGATAAAAAAATTGGTGACATATTGTGCATATGTGTAGATGGTGATTAAATGATGAATAAATTGGATTGATTTGATGTATTTCTCAATATTCATGTATAGGTGGTTCAAGAACTCAATATGATCTTGAATCCATCATTCCCCCCTCCTTAGTGGATCATAATCTATGAATAACTTATATTGGACTGATGTCTTATCCAACCCTTCTATGTAGGTGGCTCAAACACTAAAGTAGGTCATGACTCCATCACTTCATACACATGTGTAATATATTCATATAAAAATAAAATTATTTAATTTAAATGAATTTATGTGATGTACCTGAAACTATGTAGGATGGCTCTAGAGCCACTCAAAAACTATGAAATGTAAAACAACTCAGGGACCACTCAGGCACTTAGGAAATGTAGCCCAAGGGTCACTCCATAATTCTAACCATTGTAAATAGAATAAGGCATCAATATAGTGTAAACCTAGTGTAAATTATGTCTTGAGTAATAATTTGGAGAATGACATAGTGTTTCATTCCACCTAATGTTACTCATGTCAAACTAAACATAACAGACTAATGTGTTGCACACATGTCCCCAATCCTGATATATATGTATATGGATTCTAGACTGAGCCATAATATTCTATATTTGAGTATCTAAAACTAAAATGGTATTCCCCCATTGTAATAACTCCTATGTAATTCCATATGTAATCAAACATAAATTGAACCTATATAATAATTTATTCTTAAGACTATGAAAATCTAAACTATAACTATTGTACCTTTTTGATAATTATAAAATTTTATTTTTTATGGATACTAGATAGTATAATAGTCCTCTAGTCAATAATACATTGTTCTAGTGTCTTATTTTTTTTACCAAATGTGTTATTTATATTAAAAACTGAGACTTAACTATATGTGATTGTTTTTCACTATGTTTTCCTGAATCTAGGATTTTTATTATGTGTCTATGTATAAAAACTATGTTCTTAGTGTTATTAAGATGGTTTGATCTCTATGACAAACCCCTTTGATTTACCCTCTTTTATGGGTATTTTTTAACCTCTATAATAATTGTACTCAAAATAAAATCTATGCATTATGTGTGCTAGACTAAAAGCATATGATAGTTACATGATAAACTAATTTAATGTGTATACATGACATCCCAATATAATATATCTTGAGCATAAGTTGGTAATGCATGTTTTATGTTAGATCTAGTATTCACAAGTTTATCAAGATAGATATGATAATCTAAGCATGTATATAAACATAAAGTCTGAGTATAATCTAAGTAACTACCAGGGGATGGAGGATGATGTCCATCAATGCACCCAAGGAGGAAGGGGAGATGTACGATGTCACTCACAACATCATAAACTAAATGTGAATGTAATAATAAAGATTTAGGTATCATGGTCATGATGCATACATGAAATAATACATATAAATACATGAGGCACATAAAGTAGGCCAAAGGGCCACAATACAAAAAACATTAGCACATGTCACTAAGAATGAGAAAGAGCAAACATACAAGGACATGTTTAAATGTCCACATACAAAAATATGAAGTAAGGTTGGCTTAGATCCACATGAAAGGGAATGTTCAAATTTTCTCATACATGATGAATAAGGCACATATAAGGACATAGGCATGTGCCCAAATCATAAACACAATGAAAGGAATTGGTTTAGATCCATATAAAAATGGTATATTCAAATTTTGGAGAATAGATGTAGAAGCAAAGAAACACAATCAAATATAAACTAGGAAAGCTATAAATGAAATTATTCATGAAATTTTGGTACAAATCTATATAGGATAAAATATGTACATAAGTTGAGTCTAGAGTAGTGGTAGTTAGCAAAAGATATATGTAGTATAGGATGATTAATATCAAGATATAAGAAATGCAAAATCTATGATATGGAGTATAGGAAGATATAACCTCACAAACGACAAGATGTGTAGTATGATGCCCTAATGGGTTAATGTATCAATGTTGATTCGGTGTGTTTGTGTATGTTCCCCTAATGGGTATATAGTAACAAATTTGGATTTGTGTAAATGAGATAAGTCATTTAATGATCTATAAACACTCAAATATAAAAAGTGAAACATGTATGTATGATAAAACTAATTATACTAGAATAGATAACATATGTAGTACCTGGAAAATATAAGGAATGCAAACATGGAAATGCATGCAATATAAAATTTGTATTTTATAAGTAAATATTTGAATGTTTTAGTATTTTTTAAAATTTTGAATTTTTTTGTGTTTTCTAAGTATAATATATGTACAAGTAACATGAAAATGAAACTATATATAAGGATCAAGGTAAGAGAAACTATGTACTAAGAGAGAGGAACATACTAAGTAATGAATTTCGTGACTCACTATTAAGGTGTATTGTATAAAATAAAGGAAGAATAACTACATATGTTGTGTAAGGAGGTATTTGAGATCTATGAACCAAATGTACCGAGTAATATGTAGTTGTATCTAACTATGGAGTGGGGATATGAATCTATGGAACTAACTAAATAGGCCTATGAACTTCAGGATTCTCAGGGACCCATTTATTAGAATAATCTATGATTGACATGGGTTATCTATGTTGTAACATTAATATAATGGTAATGTGGTATAGAGAGGTTCTCTAGAGTCTACAACATGTCTTTTATGTAATGGTTTATTGATGCCTAAAAGTGTATCACAGGTGGTTCAGAGTGCTTAAGAAATACTTGTCATTTTTAGATTTAAATAATCCATTGCATGAGTTTAAGTTTGTGATATTATTGATATATTTGGTGGAATAGAGTCAAAGCAAATGAACTATTTCACCAAATTTATAATGTAATTATTTGGTTATTGGAAGCAATCATGCCCTAGTAGTTTGCTTGTGAAAATGAGAGTAATCTAAACTAAGTGAAGTGAATTATGATCAAATACTAAGTCCAAATTCTAAAAAATATTTATATTCAAAATCAAATCTAAAAAAAAGTGAATTAATAACAAAAATCTTAAAAATTAAGGGTAAGGTATAGAATAAATATATTATTGATCTTCAATCTAGACATGAAAAGGTTCAAATTTCATCCAATCATGCACTTAAACCAATATATGACATGAAATAACTTAATATCAAATCCTATCACACATTACGAAAACATCTTAGGATAGTAGTAACAAATGCAAATAAGAACTAGATTTAGTTTAAAGATTTATTCCTACAAATAAATTACATAGGCACATTTTCAAGAAGATCAAAGAAAAAAAATGAACATAAAATATTTCAATAAATCTAACATTATGACAAATTTACAACTTTGCATTTAAAGGTGTGCATCACAAATCCATAAAAACCATTCAAATCTAACAATTAGACCAATTAGATGAGAGAGAAGCCATAATAGCAATCACATAATCAAAATGAGACAATCTTTTTAAAATTCTCTACTTATATTAATTTCTCCAAATTCACACAAAGTTTTGTTGCTCAAAATATCCCTCCCTAATTACCAATGACAATACCCCTTATATAGAATACTAATGAGGTATGTCATTCAGTCCTATCAAATGGTAATTGTACAGGTGTCATGGATAGTTATCCCTTTTACAATATTCTATAATTAGATACTTTATAAAGGACTGACCTATAAGCACTATACTTTACAACATTACACATGCCTTTAAAAAAGAATATTCTCTTTTCAAAATTTTATACATGTTTAATTACAAAAGAATATTTTAAAGTTAATAAATTTGGCTTTGGGACTCCCCTATTTCTTTGACCTTTTACTTCTACTATGGGATCTTCATTCTAGAGTGTTTCTCATCAATCAACTTAAGGTTGACAATGGTTTCCATGAAGAGATCCTTCTCTTGATCTGCCAATCCCTTGAGATCTTTATCTACCCTATCACAAGCCTCTTTGATATTTTTGGCATCTCTAATCTTCTCATTAGTTGATAAAATTGTGTCCATGATCCTTTTATTACATGTACCAATTTTTCCTATGCTTTGAGTCTTTACCTCTTGCATAAACTAAGTATCTCTTTGCTTAAATTCATTAACTATGATTAAACCAATTATGGTTAAGTGAAGTAAAATATTTGATTAGGCTCTATAGTATGTGATTTATCCCATCCTCTAACTATTTTAGATCATTAGAAAGGTCCCCCATGCTTTTAGACCATATTCTCAAAGCCTTGATCTTATCCACCAATATTTTTATGGCCATATTTAAATGTGCCAAGCTCAATTTTCTAAACCCAAGGATTTGGTCATCTATTAGGACATTGATCAAATCCTTCACTTTACTTCTTAAAGCTTGTCATTGGCCAACTTGGCCTGTAGCCATTGAACTTTTCTTCTTCAATGAATCTTGTTTAGATCTTATGGGCTTCAAGGAGTTGAATAAGTCATTCATGGTGGTCTCAAATTGGGTGACCATCTCTCCTAGAACTAATAAGACAAGTTATTCTTATAAATTCTTGTTCTTATGTTTTAGGCACTTCACAACAAACTATAGCTATTTTGATTATGCTTGGGGTAATTCAATAATATATTCCTCAAAAATAATATCTTTGCTAGGCCTCTATCTTTGCTTCTGAGTTAAACCAATCAATGGCTCCACTTTTTGATATGTCATTTCTTCACCTCCTACTGTGACCCTTTCTTCTATCACTCTCTACAAGCTAGTAGATGTTGGATCAAATTTAACTCTAACTAAAGATTAAGTCACCTATGGGATAGGGATCTCAACTTGTGATGGATCTATTGAATCACTTGGTGTGGCTATTCTCTATTCTTCCTCCTCTTTCAAAGCAATTATCCATGGCTTAATCTCTTGATGTAGAGTAATGTTAATGGCCTTCATCATAGCCCAAATATGATGCATAGTAGGCACTTTATGTAATATAGGTTCATATAAAAACCATTATAGAATGGGTGGGCCATACAACAAGTTTTATTCACTAAATATCTTGACTTCATTTATAGGAGTAGTGAAAGTCACTTTGGGTCTCTTAGATTTAGGAATAATGGCTAGCTCACCCTTCCTCTTAGGGGTGTCAATAATAATTAAGTATAATACTTTCTCTTTTCCCTTTGATTAATTAACCCATATCTCTTCATCATCTAATTTTGACTCATAATATATTGATAACATCCTAAATGCATCCTCAATAGTCTCATTAGGATATAATGATATCATATGAAATTATTCTTGATGCAATTCTTGTTTTGCTATTTTGTGAAGTTAATGAGTTGATGAGCTAGAATCTAATGCATTTGGCCTCTTATCCTTAGGATTATGCCATTTGTGTCTCTACATGGGAAATAATTTATGGAGGTTTATATTATTTTCCACTAATCAAATGGTATTGTCTTGGGCCCAATTGCCACCTATCATCTCCTTTTTTATTTCTCTCCAGTATTGACTCAAGACACAAGTTGTGTTCCTTCAACCTTATGGTGAATTAAAATTAGGTAGAGGTCTTGATGTAAATAGGATAGAATCCAATAGGCTCATGATCATATGACACATTCCCTTCTTATTTTCAAATTATCTTTAACTTTTCCATAGAGGTCCTACTGTCTATGTTGATCAATTTTTCAAATGGAAATATGATCTTTGTTTTGATGTTGTCTTAATGTTTTCCCACTATATAAACATGGTATTACCAATTTACATATGGAATATGTGAATAAGTTATTTTATTTTATTCTTTCATAGGCCATCAATACCATGGAACAATTGGTATGCAGCTTCTTGCTTAACTAACTTCTTAAGGACATGGATAGCTAGCTTAAGAGGAGAGTTTTGAACCCCTCCAATACTAATGAATGTATAGTCTAGATATAACCATATATCTCCCATTTATTCTATATATTTATTGATTAATGGACTAATTATTGACACGGGGATACCGTCATAGCTTTAGTCAAGGTTGGATATACATAATTAGAGATAAATTGAATGTCATCCCTATATTTGTAGATGTGAAACTTAGAGTAATTTTTGGAAACTATTTATGTTCTATTTCAAGACCATTCCCTTTGATTTGGAATCTTTTCTATTTCACATATATCACTCAAGAGATAATACATCATGAAAAACTCATTATTCTTTTTATGCCTAATTGCATATACTTGTCTTCTTAAAGAGATGCTAATTATCTCACCTAATGGGTGGACTTTAGTTTTTTGAACAATGAAGTAAATTATGGGCACCCATACTAGATTTACATAAGTTATAGTTTCATCCCCACATAATCTATTAAACATTGTCATTATCATTATAATATTAGGTCTGAATTGGATGATAGGAATGTTATTTTTAAGGTTTGAAAAGATTTGGTTTCCAAAATCTAACCATATGGTACGGGTGACCATCAAAATTTTCTCTTTAGACAAAGAATTGATAGAGGTTACATAAATTTAGGGTTTGGGAAACTTATAATAGGACTAAAATTCAATAGCATAAATGTAAGCCACCTTATTTTGATTATGTTCATTTATTAACATATCTTTATCTATCTTATAATCTTCTAAAAATGGGAGCAAAAATGTTAAAGCAGTGGAGTACCTTGGGCTTTGTAGTTGTATGATGTAGACCAGTCATTTGGATTGCAATAATGTCAATTTATAACTTCTTTATTGATATATTATTCTCCTCTTCCTGAGTGATAGATGGTTGGTTCTCAATCCTTCAAAATAATTTTGACCAATTATTCTCCCCTATGTTCAAGGTAGCCATAATGAACTCAATATCCTTGAAAAAATGCCCCTTAATATCTATTTTCAAATATAGCTCCATATCTTCCTTTGAAACATACTTGTGGGTTGCCATTGATAAAAATATCTAATTTTATATAATAATATAGCTCTTATAGGTTCAATTTCAATGAATTATGAGGTAAATTAGGGTAATCCATACACTTATGGATTTTATGGAGGTTTATGTAGAGCTTCAATGGTGGAAATTAATTTTGAATTATGAGATTCCTAACTTAGATTTTGCTTTGATCATGTATTTAAACCTTTCATGTCTATAGTTCCATAAGATATTTCAATATAACTTATCCCACTTATATGGTATTATTGTCTTAACTATTCATTAATATCTAAAGTGTGACCATTTATCATTTTGGGACATGTGTCATCATATCGTGCTCTCTTGTAGCTTGATTAGACATGTTCTACTGATTTTTTATGAGGCACATCAGATCTAGATTTATTATGGGCTATTGATTTATTTTTTGAGTTCCTAAGAGTGTGCCAACTAGAAGTTCTATAGGATCTCTATGATTATTGTAAACATGCTCCATTATTTAACACATTTATGCCATGTGACAGATTCTATTTCCTTCTGGGCCCTTTGAATTATCAACTCCATCACTTATCATAGATATCAATCTAAGAGGTTGAATACCATTGGTTGGTATGCATTCTATTCATCATTGTTATGATATGTGTCACTACCTCATTCATTCTGGGCTCTTTGAAAATTTAGCTTCATCTTTCATCATTTGATCTTCTTTACATAGATCAATGTGCACCATAGATTATGATTTGCCTACTATTAAACTTTCCCTATGTGTACCATTGATCTTCTAAATAGTCACTATGATTATGACACTTGTCATCATCTCATTCCTATTAAGACTTCTTTAACATGTTGACTTTACCTTACACTAATAAATCTTTGTTTTGCACTTTAGCACACTCTATTAATCTTGATATGGTAGGTTTAACATGACTGGATACTATGCTTCCACTTTTATCAAAACTGTAACTATTGTCACTTTAATGTTTCCTTATAGGATGCTTGACTTATTGATTCTTCACTCACTATAAGATCTTCAAGTTGATTATGAGATTGTGACAATTGTCACTCTAATGTTTGATATGAGTTCTTTGACATTTTGATCTAGGTTGGGTGCCTGCATACTACCGATCTTTTAATTGAGCTCTGAGATCTTTCCATGTGGTGTCCTCACATTGATTGATTGTTATGGATGATGGAAATAGACTAAGTTAAGGCTCAGGGAATACAAATAACTTAGGATAAAGTTTTAGCCTAAGGTTTTAGTTATATTAATAAATATAATTAAGACCTAGAACAAAACTTTAAACTAAGTTTTAAATATAATAAAGTGTTCCCATGCTTAATTAGTCTATGTGGATAATAAAATTAACTTGGTGGGGTTTTGGGATATAAAGGACCTAGTATAAATTTTTAGACCAAGGTTTTGGATGTGTTGATAAACATGATTATAACCTTAGGATAAATTTTAAACTAAGTATAAAACATAACAAATTTTTCTCATTCAAATTTGACCTGTGTAAATTTGGATCTAATTCAAAAAAACCTAAGATAAAACATATTAAAATAAGGTTCTAACATGATTAAAACATAGATTCAATTAATTTATTAAAATACCAAGTTTTAGTCAAAAAAAAGGTCAAATTATCATTAATGTATAAAACCCTAGATACTATTCACATATTTGGGACTCTATTAAACTTGCACATGGACACACAAAATTTAAACATTAGCAGTGTTAGATCAAATCAATTGAAAGTCATATGTTATCATGTTAATGAAAGCTGAAGCAAACATGATATTTAATAATGTAATTTTGATCATTTTGAATGTCAATTTAACACAATTTTTAAAATTGAAAAAGGGTCCCTACTTTTCAAAAATTGGGGTACGTTAACCTCAAAAAATGGTGACTTCTATGTTAAACATTACAAAATATTAGAACTCAGATACTCTAGTTTGTACTGATAACTAGACTACTCATTCCATATGATCAAGCATCATCATTAAGATCAAATAATGATTAAAACAAGTCTTATAAATGTATAATTAGCCTTAAACATCAAGATTTAGTCATGTTGTGTGTGTTATTTGATTACTTAACTAATTACTATGGGATTTAGAGAACAACTTCTAGATTTCATGACCTTAATAATTAACATTGACTTATAATATATTTAGCTATTCATTAAAAATCATGATTTATGAAAATGAAGGCTTGTACATTGCTCTTCTACCAACCAAGATCCATATCCCCAATAGAGATACCTTTGGCTCCACTCTAGGCCTTGCTTCACTACTACTTAGGCATATATAACCCTAGTAGAGGTTATCTAAATCACCATTGCTCATAAATCCTTCAAATTTTCAATAAGGCTCTTATTTTTGTATTTTTCAAGTATATTTAGCTTTCTAAAAAAGGTTGAGAACCAAAATTAGCCATGTTTTGGCATTTTTTCAAATGTTTGATCTTTAGACAATCATCCTTGGTTATATACTTCATCCTAGGTAATAATGTTCTTTATGTGCTAACATGAATTTGTCCCAATTATTCAAAATTTCACCCAAGTATAATCCTTATGAGAACTAATTTTAGATCAGAACAAGGTGTAATATTTTAAGGAATAATTAACCTAGATATCAATCCTTACTGATTTCTCCAAATCATAACATTAAGCTCAAAATTTGAGAATCCATGGTCAATGAATGGTTAAGAGTCATACCTTCATTTCTAATTTATGAAGTTCCTTTAAGAAACTATATGCATTAGATCTTGGAAACTATCTTAAAAAGACTTATTTAAAGTATGGAATGAAATAAAAGAAAGAAACATATAGCAAGTAAGAAAACAATTATTTACAATCACTATTTATAAATAAGAAACAATAAATAATTAGAAATAAACTATCCTAGGCCTACCTACACTAAATCTAACTACTTTTACAAATTACTCCATGAAGACTTGAGGTGGGGTAATATAGAAGTAGTGCTTGAAATATTTCCCATTTGTTGGAAAATTAAACTTTACTCCTTGTAAGGCCTTGAACTTGAAGGTGTTGTCCCCTAGTGTCTCAATGATATGATAAGGACTAATCTACAAATGAGTAAATTTTCCATGCTTTCACTCAAATATAGATGATTTATACCAAAGGAGAACTACGTCTCCCTACTTAAACACCTAAATATTTGAGCACTTATCAAATGATCTCTTGATTATGGTTTGATTCCTGATAAATTTTGCAAAAGCTTCTTACTTTGTATCCTCCATTTGAATAATGTCAATTAACCTTGAATTTTTAAAATTCTTGATTTTCTTCCATGTACTCTTGCATGAATTTGTAGGTTTATAGCTTGAGAGTAATAAAAAATATAGGCTCTTGACCACATACTAGTAGAAATGGTGATTCTTTCAAAGATTTCTTTACTTTGGATCTATCAACCCAAAGGGCATACTTGAGTAACTTATGCCATGTCTTTGTTTTATCAGTAGCAGACTTCTTGATGGATTTCATCAATTTTTTGTTTGTTGATTCAAAGAATCCATTAACTTGAGGATAATGATTTGATGAAAACTTGATAATAATTTTATTATCCTATGCCCACTTAGTCATCTTAATGGATAAAAAGGTAGGTCCATTATCACAAACTAGAGA
This sequence comes from Torreya grandis, assembly GCA_037957365.1. Classification (NCBI taxonomy): domain Eukaryota; kingdom Viridiplantae; phylum Streptophyta; class Pinopsida; order Cupressales; family Taxaceae; genus Torreya; species Torreya grandis. The sequence goes on along the minus strand of JARHVA010004051.1, from coordinate 983,897 downwards.
TACTGGTGTTCTAAATCTAGTACATATGTTCTCCTCCAAAGACTTTATCACATCTTTAGTTCTTCATTGCTTGTTTTCCACTACTTTTGTCCATATTGTATAGTAATAAGTAGTAATAACCACATATTTATGGCATTTTAAATAATTGGGGTTAATTAACCCCATAAAGTATAATCCCCATTGAGTAAAAGGTTTATCAATCATAACTATCTTTAATGGCATGGTTTCTTTTGGTTTTTTGGTGTTGAAAACCTAACACTAATGACATTCTCTCATAGGTTTGTGAGCATTCTTAAATATTGTGGGCCAATAATAACCATCCCTAAGGATCTTATGAGTTATTGTCCTTCTATATGGGTTCCCACTTCCAAACTTCTTATGAAAAGTATTCAATATCTTAGTTTCTTCTTCTTTATAAACACATCTTAAGTATATACCTTCATAATTCTCCATAAAAATTACTCTATCTTTGATTAGGTAATGTGTTGCCTTGAGCCTCAAATCTCTCTTTTATTCTCTATTCAATCCTATGAAATAATAATCATTGATTAGAAGATGAATAATGACATTATACCAATCATTGGGTTGGAAATGGTGTTGGTCCACCTGCATGACATTCACTTTGGGGTTGGTGTTATAAATTAATTGAACTAGTCCTTAAAAGCTTACTAACTTGGTATTTTTAATTTTAATATCATACTCTTGGAGTACGGACATCCATTTACCTCTTCTTTCCCCTAGTTCACATTGGCTAAGAATAAGTTTAGTGGTAGGGTCTGACAATATTGCATGCACTTTATTCCTAAGAATATAGTGTATAAATTTCTTTACTACCTTAACTAAAGCACATACCTACTTGTTAATTAGAGAATAGTTTAACTCAACATTATTAAAATTAGTGATTATGAATGCAATAGGATGATAACATCCATCTATTTTTTGAGTCAAAATAGTAGCTATGGTATGATTAGAAGCAAAAGAATAAACATAAAAATATTTAGTGAAATCATGACTTATCAACACCTATGCCTACACTATTACTTCTTTAATGTCCTTGAAGGATTTTATTATTTCTTCATTTCATGTGATCTTGACATCTTTCTTCAACATGTCATTAAGTGGCTTTACAATTGTTGCAAAACCAAAAATGAACTTTCTCACAAAATTAATTTTCCCAAAGAAAGATTTCAATTATTTTCTACTGTTAGGGGGTTCTATTTTGGATATGGCATCTATTCCATCAATTTATATATAAATCCCCTCTTTATTTATAACATGTCCTAATAATTTCCCTTTTTTACCATAGAAAATATTGTTCTTGGGATTGAGAGAAATTCCATACCTTACACATCATTCAAATACCTATTGTAAGTGCATAATGTGGTCTTCCCTACTTTTAAAAAACACAATTAGATCATCCATATAAATGATAATGCACTTACATATGAGACCTTGAAAAGTATGATCCATAGATCTTTGAAAATTTGAACCTATATTTATTAATCCAAAAGGCATCCTTTTGTAATCAAAATTGCCCCACTTTGTAGTGAATGTAGTCTTTAATCTATCCTCCTTGTTTACAAGTACTTGGTTATAAACTTAAAAACCATTAGGAAAAGACATCATAGCAGAACCACTACCAATTTGAGTGACTTGGTCAAGGGAATGTAAAGGATAGTTATCTTTTTCAAAAGTTCTATTCAAATTCCTAAAGTCAATGAATAATATTATTTCGCCATTCTTCTTCCTAACTGGTACTAAGTTAGATACCTAGGTATAATGCCTAATGGGATAAACTATCTTTGCATCCAATAGCTTCTTGACCTCTTTATAGATCAATTGTTCTAAGATAGGGTTGACTGGCCTTTGATTTTGCCTAAAATTATTGTAAGCTTCCTTTAATGGGATGGTATGGGTTATGACTCTAGGATAAAATATATTTAAGTCTTCATAGGACCATGCTCTAACACCTTTATACTTGGTTAACAACACTTTAGCTTTTCTCAATTCTTTAGTTGTGTAGGATATACCAATATTCACTAGTTGGGGTTGACCTTGAATTCCTAAGTCAACTTCATTATAATCTTTCCCACTTAACTTGGGAACTTTTATGGTTTCATCTAGTTTATCTATGTTGAAAAATATTTCTAAGGAGATCATGATTTTGGGAATTTTATTGTCAATTAATTGCATAATCTTGTCATCAATGTCATCTTTGTCAAGAGTATTTTCATTGACCTCATCAATAATGTGAGACTCAAATTCTCCTAAGTTGTTCATGAAGTCTAGGATATATTGATCATCAATGAATGCTTTCAAGTGATTGATATTATTAGGAATTGAGGGACATGAAACCAACTCAATACTAAGTTTTCCTAGTTTAGATTATTCATTTGGCATCATATTGGCTATAATTTAGGCTATCTCATCAAAAAATGTGTTCTCTTCTCTAGGAATTGATACAATGTTAAAGGCATAAAAGTAATCTATCAAGTCCCAAACTCTAAAATTATATTTAATAAGATAAGACAATTTGCATTGGTACTTGCTTATAACTTGATTAACTACCAGTTTAGAGTCACCATACTCTAGCAGTTCTTTGACCTTGTGCTTGATAGTAAATTGTAATCCTAATATTAATGTTTCAAACTCTACCAAGTTTTTAGTGCATGAAAACTAAAATATGTAAGAAGTAATAAATTCTTTCTCAAGGGGATTTATTAAAATAATTCCTACTCTAGATCCATATTTACATCTAGCACCATCAAAATATAATTTCCACATTCTAGGCATAACATAATCATGTTTAGAGTCACATACCTTAGTCTTGTCAAGTGTATAAAATCCTAACTTAGAATTGACCATGTTGACCCTTTCATTTGCAACATTATATTTAGTGATCATGTGTTTCATTTTAGGCTCTCTTTCAATATGAATCTAATTGGGGAGTGGGAACTCCCTTCTATGAAAGCCACATATGTGAATAGTCAGTGGACATGTAACCATTTAGGGATTTGGTCTAATCACTACTAAGTATCATTCTATAAACATCAAAAATATACACCACTTGGATGTCTATAAGCTGTTATATCCTTAGCTTAGAAGCAATTTGTATATGAACATTCAATAATTCTTCAATTACCTTAACTATTTATTTATCTAATTAAATTACAACTCTATCATATTTAATTAGAGTTAAATCATGTTTTTCACAAATAACTTTAAGCATGATATTATTAAGAGCCCCTGAGTCTAACAAATAGTTATGCAAATTCTTACCAAAAAATTTAACTATTAGTAAGAAAGGTAGAACATCTTATTTGATCTTGTACATAACTACATTATCATTTACTACCTTTGGTGACTTCCTAGGCTTCTTAGATAAAAATTTAAGTAACAAGTATCTTTGATCAATAACTTGAGTCAACTCATGTAAAGTGATGTTAGCCTTAATATTTTTCATATCCTAAACTATATTATATCCACTCCTAGTTGAAAAACTAGATGTATTAGCATTGTGCTTAGAGGTACTTCCCTTTGGAGGCTCTGGATTGTTGTCAATTATAAGATCAAGAGTGTCAAAGTTATTTGGTGGAGTTGTAGTTGTAAAAGGTTACTTATGATCTTTATTCCTTAGGGGATAAGTCTTGTTCATGTAATTTGAAAAGCATGCACCTCTTTTGGAGTATCCTTAGGCTCATTCTCTTTTTGGAATGGAAAATAAAATGTCTCCACCATAAGGGTTGTATCAGTAGACTTAGATGACTTTAAAGATTTATATGTACCTATAGTATTATCTTTGTTATGTCCACCTTAAAATATAGATGATTCATCTTGAAATAATTTAAAATCATTACAAAATTAAATAAATCCAAATCACTATGCTTTGAAGTATTATGAACCCTAAAATATTTAGTTAAAGCCACATCATAAATATTTATTCCAAGATTGTACTTGTTAGTAGATGAATCATTATTGTAATTGTTATTAACATTGTGAAATTGGTTGTTAGGTTTTTTGAAACTTTTATAAGAGTAATTTATATTAGAGCTCTCCCTAGTATTCCCTACTTGTTTATACAATTGAAGGAAGTCAATCTTTAGATTTTGAAGCATTTTGAGTATGGAATCATTATCATTATTTGGTGCCTCTAAGTCATGAACTTGAGTACCATTGATATTTTTTGGCACCAAATCTCTTTATACTTGTGGATGAAATCCATTTGTAGTGTTATGTAAGAATCCTAGGTTTTGGTTAGGATGATCATGACTTAAGGGTAATTGATTCAACATTGGTGTTTGGTTTAAAACATACATGTTCTTATTTTCATTTTGAATGAAATTTAATGTAGGAAAATTATGATTAAAATTAGTAATAACATACACAAGATGACCTTGAGGCTACATTTTATCATTGATTATTATAGCTTTAACATAGGCTAAGGCTAATGTGTTTATAAATCCAGTAGACCTTTTAAGAAACATAGAATTCATGGGATCTAAAGTATCATTTCAAATTGATAAATCCAAGGCATAATTAGGTCTATAAGGAGATATGATTATACTAAAAAACTTATATAATTTGGCATTAAAGTCTTGAATGGTTTCACTTGAATCTCTTTTCATATTAGTGAATTGTTGATAAAGTATACAAGCACTGATGATCTTTCCAAATTGATCAATCAGAATTTGATTTAAATAATTCCAATTGGTGATATAAATATTATGGAGGTTGATAAACCAATAATATAAAACATATTTGAAATTAAATAAAAATAATCTACATGCAACATCTTCATGAACTACATTCAACAACCTTAAATCAACTTTGAAACTTTTGATATGTTATTTAGCAGTGACAACACCATTAGGACTAAATATGGTAAACATTTATTAGCATTTCTAGGAAATTCATGTACCTAAATAATCACATTGATGTAATATCCACCTAAATAAGACATATCTTGATAAGGATTGAACATAGGAGCACCATGTACAGGTGAAGTAGGCTGAGATTTAGAAACCCTTTGCTTACCTTTGTTTGTGCTTGCTTTCCTATGAACTTCCAATGAAAGGAGAGGTAATCTTGATTTAGACCATTACCTAATCCTAATTATTGGTAGTTCTATATTGTAAACCTTGAATCCTATTCAAAATATGATGTGTAAATCTTATCTTTCCAAAAAATGACGATCAGATTTGCACATTAGGCAAATTTTACATAAATTTATACAAATAACAACTATATTTAACTAAATTAGCTAAAATATGTGTCTAAATAGATGATTGCAAATGATATTTACACTTTTAAGCCCAAATAAACACAACTTTCCAAAGAATAAATTAATATTTGAACAAAATTTCTATCACTAACCTCAAACACTGAAAATTTACAAAACTTAAGCTACCTTTATAACTATTTACCATGAATCTTCAAAGATTAACAATCTTCAGGTAAATGAGTCTAAAGATTGGTCTAAAACCATGAATATCAATTATATTTACATAATTGATCCAATAATAACACAAACATGTCAATAATTAACTAATCTTTAAATAAAATTCAATAAAATTAAAAAAGATACTTCAAATTCACAAATATTGAACTAATTCCCTCCTTCTCATGCTAGTGAAATGGGTTCCTATTGATGCTTAAAAGGGTATCATAGGTGTTTTAGAGTGTTTAAGAAACACTTCTCATTTTTTGATTCAAATAATCCATTGCATGAGTTTTAGGTTGTGGTATTATTGATATCTTTGGTGGAATAAAAGCAAAGCAAATGAACTATTTAACAAAATTTATAATGTAACTATTTGGTTGTTGGGAAAAACTATGGCCTAATAACTTGCTTGTGAAAATGAGATTAATCTAGACTAAGTGAAGTGAATTATGATCAAATCCTAAGTCTAAAGTCTAAATAATATGTATATTTACAATTAAAGCTAAACTAAAAAGAATTAATAAAAAAATGAGCAAAAGGAAGAGTAAGGTAGAGAAGAAAGATATTGTTGATCTTCAATCTAGACATTATGACAATGTTCAAATTTCATCCAAACATGCACTTAAACAAATAAATAACATGAAATAGCTTAATCTCAAATCCTATCACACATCAGAGAAACATCTAAGGATAGTAGCAATAAATTCAAATAAGAACTAGATTCACTTTAAATATTTACTCTTAGAGATAAATTATATAGGCACATCTGCATAAAGACCAAAGAAAATGAAATGAGCCTAAGATCTTTCAATCAATCGAGCATTAACACCAATTTCTAACTCTAAATTTAAAAGTGCATGTCAATAATTCATACAAACCATTCAAATTTGACAATTAGATTAGTTAGCTGAGAGAGTAGCCATAATAGTAATCACACAAATAAAATGAGACAATCCTTTTAGAATTCTCTCCTTATATGAATTGCTCCAAATTTGTACACATGTTTCTTGCTAAAAACTCCCTCTCTGATTACCAATGACAATACCCCTTATATAGAAGACTAAAGAGGTATGTCAATCAATCCTATCAAATGATAATTATATAAGTGTCATGGATAGCAATCCCTTTTACAATCTTCTATAACTAGACACTTTCTAAAGGACTAACATATAAACACTAGGATTTAAGATGTTGCACATGATTTTACAAAATAATATTCTCTTCTCAAAATGTTAAACCTATTCAATTTAAAAATAATATTTTAAACTCAACAAATTTGACTTTGGGACTCCCTTATTGCTATAGCCTTTACTTCTACTATAGGATCTTCATTCTATATTATTTTTTTATCAATCAACTTAAGGTTGATAATTTGTTCCATGAAGACATCCTTCTCTTGATCTTCTAATCCCTTGATATCTTTTTTGGCCTTGTCTAATGCCTCTTTGATGTGTCTTGCAGCATTAATATTCTCATCAGATAATAAAATCATATCCATGATCCTCTTATTATATGCACCAATCTTTCCTATGCTTTGATTCTTTACCTCTTGCATAAACTGAGTAGCTCTTTACTTAAATTCATCATATGTGATTAGACCAATTAGGTTGAGTGAAGTAAGATCTTTGATTATGCTCCCTAGTATGTGGGTTATCCTATCCTCTAACTATTTGAGATTGTTAGAAAGGTCCCCCATACTCTTAGACTATACTCTCAAAGCCTTGATCTTATCCACTAATATTACTATGGCCATTTTTAAATGTGTCAAGCTCACTATTATAAACCTAGGGATTTGGTCATATATTAGGAGATTTATCAAATCCTTCACTTTGTTGCTTGACATTTACCATTGGCCAACTTGGCCTATATACATAGAACTTTGCTTGTTCATTGTATCTTGCTTGGATATTATGGCCCTAAAGGAGCTGAATAAGTCATTCTTGGTGGTCTCAAATTGGGTGACCATCTCTCCTAGAAATAATAAGATATATTATTCTTATAAATTCTTGTTCTTATGTTTTAGGCCCTTGATAGTAGACTGTAGATATTTTGATTGTGCCTAGGCTAATTCATGAACATCTTTCTAAAAAATAGGATCTTCACCAAGCCTCTACATTTGCTTCTAAGTCAAACCAATCAATGGCTTAACTTTTTGATATGTTATTTCTTTACCTCCTACCATGACCCTTTTGTATGCTACTCTCCACAAGCTAGTTATTGTTGGATAAAATTTTATTCCAACTATAGATTGAGTCACTTGTGGGATAGGGATATCAACTTGTGATGAAGCTACTGAATCACTTGGTGTGTCTAATCTCTTTGCTTCCTCTTCTTATAAAAAAACTATCCATGGCCTAAGCTCTTGATGCACGGTAATGTTAATGGCCTTCATCATAGTCCAAGGATGATTCATAGTAGGCACTTTCTACAATATAGGTTCATATAAGAACCATTCTAAAATGGGTGGAGCATACAATAAGTTCTCTTCATTGAATAGATTGGCTTCACTTAAAGGATTAGTCAGATTCACATTGGGTCTTTTTTATTTAGGAACAATGGTTAGCTCAACCTTCTTCTTAGGGGTGTCAATAAGAACTAAGTCCAATACTTTCTCTTTTCCCTTTTTTTTCCTCAACCTTTGTCTCCTTGATATCTAAATCTAACTCATAAGCCATTGGTAGCATCTTAAGTTAATCCTTAATAGTCTCATTAGGATATAATGCTATCATATGAAATTATTATTGATATAATTCTTGTTTTGCTATTTAATGAAGTTCATGAGTTGATGAGATATAAGTTACTTCATTTAGCCATTTCTCCTCAGGCCTATGCTCCATTTATGTTTCTACTTGGGCACTGATTGATGGAGGCTTAGAATATTCTCCACTAATCAACTGGTATTAACTTAGGCCCAATTTCCTCCTATCATATACTTTCTAATTTCTCTATAGTCTTGACTTAGGACTTAAGTTGTGTTCCTTCATCCTTCTAGTGACTTCAAAGTAGGTAGAGGGCTTGATGTATATAAGATCAAAGGCACCAAGATCATGATCATAGGGCACATTCAGGATCCCTTTGATTTTCAAATGCTCCTTAACTTTTCTATAGGGGTCCCATTGTCTAAGTTCATCAATCTATAGATTAAAATATGATCTATGTTTTGATGCTACCTCAATGTGGTCTAATTGTCTAAACATGGTCATACCAATTTACATAAGGAAGATATGAAAATTCCCTTTCTTTTAGTCTTGCATAGGCCATCAATACCATGGAATATTTGGTATTCCACTTCCTGCTCAACTAACTTGTCAAGGATGTGGATAGGTAGCTTAAGAAGAGAATTTTTAGTCCCTTCAATCTTGATGACTTTATAGTCTGGATATAACCATATACATCTCATTGATTCTATAGATTTCTTAATTAATGGACTAATTAGTTACATGGGGATACTAATTATATCTTTATTCAAGGTTGGATAGACACAATCATAGATAAATTGAATGTGATCCTTGTATTTGTAGATGTGTAACTTAGAGTAATATTAGGAAATTATATGTGTTTAATTTGGGGACCATTCCCTTTGATTTGGAATCTTTATTGATGAACATATGGAATATAAGAGGTAAGACATAATAAAAAACTCATTATTCTTTTTATTCTTAATTATATATACTTGTCTTCTTAAAGAGAAGATAATTATCTCACATAATGGGGGGACTATATTTTTTCAACAATGAAGTAAACGATGGGCACCCATACAAGATTTACATAAGCTATGGTCTCATCCCCACATAACCTATTCAATATTATCATTATCATCCTAATTCTAATTCTAAATTAGCTGATATGATGTTTTTATTAATGTCTAAAATGACATGGTTTCCAAAATCTAACCATATGACAGGGGTGTCTATCAAATTGTGTTCTTTATCCCAAAAATTGATAGAGGCTAGGTCAATATAGGATTTGGGTAAATTATAATAAGACTCAAATGAAATAGAAAAAAATTAATCCACCTTCCTCTGATTATGCTCATTTATTAACATGCATTTATCTATCTTAGCATATTTAAAAAGGGGAATAAGAATGTCAATGTAGTGGAGTACCTCGAGCTTTGTAGTTACATGATGTAGACTAGTCATCTATATTACAATAATGTCATGATATAACCCATTTTTTGAGAGATTATTCTCCTCTTCTCAGGTGATAGCTAATTGATTTTCAATCCTCCATAAAAATTTTGACCAATTATTGTCTCTTGTGTTCAAGGTAGACACAACGAACTTGGTGTCCTTAAAAATACATCCCTCAATATCTATTATCAAATACAATTCCACATATTCCTTTGAAATGTGTGTTAAGGTGTGGAGCCAAAAAGATTCACATATGAGCGTATTACCAAAGTTACAGGTTTACACAGTCACCAGCATCAGTCAAGAGCGACCAACGTCGGTCAAGTACAGTTGAAGAGATGCTAACGTCGGCAGAGGATCAGCTGACGTCGGTCACAGGCAAGCAGCAGGAACCAGCGTTGGTTACCTGTGCGTCCAGAATGCTATTTCTAAGGACAGAAGCGAGTGTTTGCATGATGAGTTTAAGTCTTAGTCTTAAGTTTGCGTTTCTATTATTAGCAAGATTATTTTTAGAGCCCTTGTTCAAGAGGCTTAACTGTTGGTTATAAGTGCATGCTCAAGTTTCCTAATTCTATATGTAGAATTAGATCTTCTTAGCTTTGTGTAATTATTGTAGTAGTTCATTGTATGTGAATGTTGAAGAACAGTACAGAGTTGTATCAATCCAGGTTGTTGGAATTGATTGTACTTGAGAGAGATAGCTCTTAAGGGATAGAGATCTAGAGAGATATCTTGTGCATCTAAGAGAGGTGTGGAAGAAAGAAGTTTCTTCAATTGTATTCCTTTTGTAAAGAGTTTTAATACAAGTTTTTAGGGTGGTTTCTTGTATCTCTTGTTATTTGCTATTATCTGATTCTAGTTACTTATCTATCTGATTTAATTCCACGGTTTATTGCTTTCATAAGTGTAATCTATTGTTGGTTGATCCCCAACAAGTGGTATCAGAGCCTTGGTTTCAGGTTTAGAGTTTGATATCCAATAATTGGTATCAAAGCTCAGGTTCACTAACAGGTGGTTCAAATCTGTGTAGTGTGTATTGCTTACAGGTTGCTCACAGGAGTTTCTGCAAGGATTTCTGTTTGAGTGGGAGAAGCAATGGTAGATGAAAGTAAACTAAGAATGGAGAAATTCAATGGCAAAAATTATCAACATTGGATAATGCAGATAGAGGACTATCTGCATCAGAAGGATCTATACTTACCATTAGGTGGGATTGCAAAGAAGCCCACAGACATGGAGGATGAAGAATGGGAAGTTCTTGATAGAAAGGCTCTGGGGTCTATAAGACTGAGTCTTGCATCTACCATGATATCTAATTTATCACAGGCAAAAACAATGGTAGAGTTAATGACTAATCTAGCAAATTTGTACGAAAAACCCTCAACTTCTAATAAGGTATATCTTATGAAGCAGCTATTCAATTTGCATATGCAGGAAGGTGGATCTGTATCTAATCACTTGAATGATTTCCATGGTATTGTAAATTAATTAAGTTTAGTCAAAATTGTATTTGATGATGAAATAAAAGCTCTTTTAATATTATGTTCTTTGCCTGAAAGCTAGCATAGCTTAGTAATGGCAGTTAGCAATACTGCATCTGCATCAAATATTTTAAAAGTAGAGGATGTTGTTAGTGTTATCTTGAATGAGGAAATTCATAGGAAAAGCACAGAAGAGACATCTGGGAATGCTTTAAGTTTTGAGAGCAGGGGAAGGCAAAAAGAGAAGAGCAAGAAAGGGAGATCAAGATCCAAGTCTAAGGGGAAAGGCAGATCTAAATCCAGAAATGGTAGAAGGCCATAATGCTGGAATTATGGAAAGATGGGGCACATAAGCAGAGATTGCTAGTCAAAGCCTAAGGAGGACAATCAACACGAAGGAAAAGAAGAAGCAAAGGTTGCAGGTATTGCACAAGATGCTTTAATATTCTCTTTGCATAATAATATAGAATCTTGGGTGTTAGATTTTGGTGCATCTTTTCATGCTACTCCTAATAGGGAATATTTTTGTGACTATATCCATGGAGATTTTGGAATAGTATATCTAGGGGATGATGAACCCTGTAAAATTATTGGCAAAGGTAATGTGCAGCTGAAAATGCAGAATGGCAACACATGGGTGTTGAGAGAAGTTATGCATGTTCCTAGCTTGAAGAAAAATTTGATTTCTGCAGGAAAGTTAGGGGATGAGGGTTGTACAGTAACTCTCATAGTAGAATCTTGGAAGGTGACCAAGGGTGCACTTGTTATGGCCAGAGGTAAGAGAGTAGGTACTCTCTATTTGTGTAATTGTGTTACTAACAATTCTCCTTCTGTATTATCTACTTTAGATGTGGATGCAAAATTGTGGCACTCAAGGCTTGGCCACATGAGTGAGAAGGGGATGTCAATTCTTAAGTCTAAAGGTAAGCTTTTAGATTTGAAAAGCATGGATCTAGAATTTTGTGAGCACTGTGTATTTGGAAAATAGAAAAGGGTTAGTTTTCTCAAGACTGGGTCTACAAAGAAGAAGCATAAGTTGCAGCTTGTTCACACAGACGTGTGGAGACCAGCTCAAGTAGCTTCTATTGGAGGATCACAGTACTATGTTTCGTTCATAGATGATGCTACAAGAAAGGTATGGATCTACTATATTAAGAAGAAATCTGATGTATTTGAGACTTTTAAGATTTGGAAAGCTATGGTTGAGAATGAAATAGGGAAAAGATTAAAGTGCCTCAGATCAGACAATGGTGGAGAGTTATGCAATTATAAGTTCAACTGGTATTGTTACATGCATGGAATCCATAGGCAAAAGATGGTTCCAAGGACACCTCAGCAGAATGGTATTGCTGAAAGGATGAACAGAACAATCATGGAGTGTGCAAGATGTATGAGATTGCATGCTGGGTTGCCTTTAGATTTTTGGGTAGAAGCTGTTGACACTACAGTGTACCTGATTAACAGAGGACCCTCTACAGCTCTGGATGGTGGAATTCCAGAAGAGGCTTGGATAGGTAAAAAGGTAGATCTCTCTTTTCTCAAAGTTTTTGGTTATGAAGCCTTTGTGCACGTAGATAAGGAAAATAGAAAGAAACTCGATGCTAAGTCTATGAGGTGCACATTTATTGGCTATGGCTCAGATGATTTTGGTTTCAGATTTTGGAATCTAGGAACTAACAAGGTAATTAGGAGCCATGACATTGTTTTCAATGAAAAAGTGATGTATAGTGATCAGCTGAAGAAGCTGAATCAATTTAGGCAGAGCAATAGTGAATTGGACGAGGTGATGATCCAAAATGAGCTCGCGAGAAAAAGAAATAATCACTTGCAGGAAAACACAGAGACTAACATCAACAGGTTAGGAACCGGTGTCGGTAGAATAGAAATCAAGGTCGGTCATACAGAGACCGATGTCGATAGGACAGGCACTGGCATCAGTCAGACAAAATTGGTGTCAGCCAGTAACAGGTCTGGAGGTGACTGAGGTCGGTCACTGTCAGAGAATTTGGGTGGACAGCGTGTTGTGAACGAGTCTCAGACACCCATCAGGAGGTCTGAAAGGGTAAGTAAGCCTCCAATTAGATATTCTCCTTCATTATTCTATTTATTGCTAACTTATGGTGGAGAACCAGAAAGTTTTGAAGAAGTAATACAGGTGGAGTCCAAGAGTTAGTGGGAGTGTGGCATGGTTGAGGAGATGGAGTCCTTAAGAGAGAACCAAACATGGGATTTGGTTGAATTGCCAGTTGGTAAGAGAACACTAAAGAACAGATGGACCTACAGGTTGAAATAAGGTGAGAATGGACAGATGAGATATAAGGCCAGATTGGTAGTGAAAGGATTTGCACAAAAGCTAGGTATTGATTTTGGTGAGATTTTTTCTCCTGTTGTTAAAATGACTTCTATATGGATTGTACTGTCTTTGGTTGCTGTTGAGGATTTGCATCTTGAGCAACTAGATGTTAAGACAACATTTCTTTATGGAGATTTGGATGAGGAAATTTATATGGAATAGCTAGAAGGATTTGAGGTCAAGGGTAAGGAGAAGTTAGTGTGCAGATTGAAGAAAAGCTTGTATGGCCTCAAGCAAGCTCCTAGACAGTGGTATTTAAAATTTGGCAGGTTTATGACTGAGCATGGCTACAGTAGGTGTCATTCTAACCATTGTGTATATTTTAAGAGATTGGATAATGGTAGATATATTATTCTATTATTGTATGTAGATGATATGTTGGTTGCAGGATCACACATGTAGGATATCTTTGAGCTTAAGGTGAAATTAGCTCAAACGTTTGCTATGAAGGATTTGGGAGCAGCAAAGAAAATCCTTGGCATGAGAATTAAGAGAGACAGGAAAAATCACAGGTTGATATTGTCTCAAGAGGATTATGTGGACAAGGTGTTGAAATGGTTCAATATGTAGGATGCTAAACCGGTAAGCACACCTTTGGCTGGACATTTTAAGTTGAGTAAAGAACAATGTCCTAATTCACATGATGAGGTAGAGTACATGAGTAAGGTTCCATATTCTTCCGCAGTAGGGAGTTTGATGTATGCAATGGTGTGTACTAGACCAGATATTGCCCAAGCAGTGGGATTTGTAAGTAAGTATATGGCCAATCTAGGTAAGGAACATTGGAAAGCAGTTTAGTGGATCCTTAGATATCTGAGAGGAACCAGTAGTAGGTACTTGTGCTATGGAGGTTCAGATACTTCTCTACATGGTTATGTAGATTCAGATATGGTAGGTGATTTGGATGGTAGGAGGAGCACTATAGGTTATGTTTTCACTGTAGGTGGAATAGCAGTTAGCTAGATATCTAAGTTGCAGAAGGTTGTTGCCTTGTCAACTACAGAAGCAGAGTATATTGCAGCCATAGAAGCTAGGAAAGAGATGATATGGATGACACGGTTCATGGAAGAGCTTGGAAGGGAGCATGGAAGTTGCAGATTGTATAGTGACAGTCAGAGTGCAATCCATTTGGCTAAGAACTCAGCTTTTCATTCAAGAACAAAGCACATACAGCTAAGGTACCACTTCATACGGTAGGTATTGGAAGATGGTGATTTGAAGCTAGAGAAGATTCATACAGATAGGAATCCTGTTGATATGTTAACCAATCCAGCTACAAAGGAGAAGTTAAATATTCATTCAACTTCTGTTGGTCTTCATGATTGAGTTAAAGATGGAGGAGCTAGAAGATGTTGTTGTACAGGTACTGGTGCAGCTGTTTATCTCCAATTGGGAGATTGTTAAGGTGTGGAGCCTAAAAGCTTCACATATGAGTGTATTACCAAAGTTGTAGGTTTACACAGTCACCGGCATCGGTCAGGAGTGACCGACATCGGTCAGGTGCAGTTGAAGAGACACTGATGTCGGCAGAGGATTGGCTGACGTCGGTCACAGGCAAGTAGTAGGAACTGGCGTCGATCACCTGTGCATCCAAAATGATATTTTTGAGGACAGAAGCGAGTGTTTACATGATGAGTTTAAGTCTTAGTCTTAAGTTCGCGTTTCTATTATTAGCAAGATTATTTTTAGATCCCTTGTTCAAGAGGCTTAACTGTTGGTTGTAAGTGCATGTTCAAGTTTCCTAATTCTATATGTAGAATTAGATCTTCTTAGCTTTGTGTAATTATTGTAGTAGTTCATTGTATGTGAATGTTGAAGAATAGTATAGAGTTGTATCAATCCAGGTTGTTGGAATTGATTGTACTTGAGATAGCTCTTAAGGGATAGAGATCTAGAGAGAGATCTTGTGCATCTGAGAGAGGTGTGGAAGAAAGAAGTTTCTTCAATTGTATTCCTTTTGTAAAGAGTTTTAATACAAGTTTTCAGGGTGGTTTCTTGTATCTCTTGATCTTTGCTATTATCTAATTCTAGTTACTTATCTATCTGATTTAATTCCGTGGTTTATTGCTTTCATAAGTGTAATCTATTGTTGGTTGATCCCCAACAATGTGCTTGTGGGCCACCATTGATTTAATTATGCAATTTCAGACAATAATATAGCTATTCTAAGTTCAATTTCAATAAATTAAGGCAAATTAAGGTAATTTTTATGCTTAGGGATTTTATAGAGGTTTATGCAGGGCTTCAATGACAATAATTAAGTTCAAACTATGAAAATCATGACTTAGATTTTGCTTGGATCATGTATTTAAACATTTCATGTCTATGGGTTTACAAGATATTTTAATCTAAATTAAATCACTTATGTTGTAACACCATGTTAACTATTCATTAATTTCTAAATTGTGACCATTTATCATTTTGGGACATGTGCCTCGATATCATGTTTCTCTTATCCTGATTAAACATTTTCCATTGATCTTTTATGGGACCCACTATACCTAGCTTCATCATGAGTTATTGATTTCTTTTTTGAGTTATTGAGAGTGTGCCATGTTGTAGTTATATGATCTTTAGATGCTTATTGAAAACACATTTCATTATCTAATTCCTTTGTGCCACATAGTAGCTTCTCATTCCATTTGGGCCATTTGAATCATCAACTCCATCATTCATCATATATCTCTATTTGAGAGGTTGAATTTCATTGGTTAATCTATGCTCTATTCATCACGATTATGAGACACATCACTATGACATTCATTTTGGGCTCTTTGAAAATTTAGATTCATCTCATATTATTATATCTTATTTGCATAGATTAGTGTGCACCATCGAATGTGATTTGTTTTTTATTAAACCTACCCTATGTGTACAATTGATCTTATGAATAGTCACCATAATGATGAAACTTATCACCACCTTGTTCCTCTCATGACTTCTTTGATGTGTTGACTTTACACCATACCATCATATCTTTGTTGTATGCTTTAACACACTCTATTGATTCTAATCTAGTAGGTTAAATGTGATTGCCTACTTTGCTTCCCCTTTTGCCAAAATTGTGACACTTGTCACTTCAATGTTTCCTTGAAAGATGCTTAAATCATTGAATCCTCAATCACCATATGATATTTGATCTAATTTCAATATGGTGAAACTTGTCATTCTCATTCTTGATATGAGTTCTTTGACATTTTGACTTGGGATACGTGCATGTGTATTGTTAATCTTTTACTTGAGATCCAAGATCTTACCATGTGGTGTCCTAATGTTGATTCATTACTATGGATGACAAAAATAGACTAAGTTAGGGCTTAGGGAATATAAATAAATTAAGATAAAGTTTTAGCCTAAGGTTTCAGTTGTATTAATAAATATAATTAGGAACGAGGATAAAACTTTAGACTAAGTTTTAAATATAATAAAGTGTTCCCATGCTTAATTGGTCTATGTGGATAATAGCATAGACTTTATGGGGTTTTGGGATGTAAAGGACCCACCATAAAGTTTTAGACTAAGGATTTGTTTGTGTTAATAAACATGATTAAAATCTTAGGATAAATTTTAAACTAAGTCTAAGACATAACAAAATGTTCCCATGTAAATTTGACCTATTCAAATTTAAATCTAATTCAAAAACACTAGGATAAAACATATTAGACTAAGGTTTTAACATGATTGAAACATCAATTAAATTAATTTATTAAAATACCAAGGTTTAGTCAAAATAAAGGGTTAAGTATTAATGTATAAAACCCTAGACTACTATTCACACAATTGGGACTCCATTAACCTACACATGGACACACCAAGGTTAAAAAGTAGTGATGTTATATCAAGTCAAATTAAAATCATATTCTATCATGTCAATGAAAGATTAAGCAAACATGATA
Source organism: Torreya grandis (assembly GCA_037957365.1). NCBI lineage: Eukaryota > Viridiplantae > Streptophyta > Pinopsida > Cupressales > Taxaceae > Torreya > Torreya grandis. The sequence continues at coordinate 966,594 of JARHVA010004051.1, read as the reverse complement.
TTTAATAATGCAATTTTGATCATTTTGAATGCCAATTTAACATAATTTGTAAAATTGAAAAAGGGTCCTAATTTTTCAAAAATGGGGATATGTTGACCTCAATAGGGTCTCTCTAAAGCAAGTATTTGTAGGAGAGGATGTATAAGTGGTAATGTTATATAATTATACATCACATGCATTCGTGGCTCAACTAATATCAGAGGTGTGCTAATAGAAGCTATTGTTGGAGTGATAACTAGTGTCTACTATGGAACTAATTAGGAAATAGGTAAACAATACTCATGTGAAGGGACCTTGATTGTATCCACCTAGTTAACATTTATATAATTAATAAATATAAATACAGTGGTTGGAATGGCTCAAAGTTACTATATCTAAGGCCTACCCATTAACATGTCAAATGTGTTGGCACAAGGTACAACTAAGAATATGATGGCCACTTGTGCAAAATAACCTATAATGGAAATATTATCTCCTATTAACAATATTATGGCCACATGTGCAGGTAAAATTAAAGCCATGAATAAATATATCTATCTTAGCAATATCATGCTATGAATAACCCCAATGATGTAGAAGTGAAATAGTACACATATTAATACTTGACCTATTTCAACAATGACACTTTGAATAGGATGATGATCAATGTAAGATCATGAAAAGAGTGCATACTTTAATTTAATTTTATCTAGTTGTATACTTTAATTTGACCATGGAGAGAAACTTGGCTTCCCATTCTTTCACTATATGGCATAGATCTGTGAATGATGGAAACTTTTTGAATAGTATATCGTCATGTAATGTTGGTATTAAACTCTACTTGAATATGTCCCAAATTTATTTATCTAACATGGGGCTATTAATATTTGGTAATATAGTTTTATATCATAAAGCATATTCAGTTATTGGCTCATTGAAATTTTTTGTGAGTTGTGAAACTTGAGTATATGAAACATTGTCATTGATGTTGATTAAAAAGTTTACTAAAACCATATCTATTAGTGGATTATATTTTGTGATGGACTAATTAGGAAGATCATAGAAACATTGTAATGAATATTATTTTAAGTTTTATGGAAACAACTTAATCAAGATCCAATAATTAGACACATAGTCCAAACATGCTATGTGAAAAACACATAAATGATTGTCTAGCTCACTCTTAGCATAATATAGAGTAAGCTTAGGTGCCACAAATTTAGAGGGAAAATGAGTTATTGTTATAAGCTATGCCAAAGTTTTATATAATATTATATGAGAGTCCAAGGCATAAGATGGCCTAGTAGAACCCTGCTAAAGATGTAACACTTAAACTATAGAGAATTGATCTCTTAATGAAGGGATTATAAATCAAAATATGAGGGATGTGTAGTATCCACTAGATTTTGTGACACTATTGATATTTGGATAGGTGTAGAAGGTTATTGTAGAGTCTGAGTTGACCCCATAGTAGGTGTAACAATATTAGTATATATGGGGTTGCATGATTGACTTTAGTTGATTTAAAGAGCTATCCTTGAATAATAAGGATAATGGCATCTTGCATATCAAGATGTTTACAAATGAAATCTTGTAAATGTCTCTTATCAGTCTCATCAAATCAATTATTGAATTTTGCCATTGTAGGTTGGGAAGTAGGAAAACAAAAAGTTTTATATTTCTAAGATTTTTAAGAAATTAAATCCATGAAATATTGTATAAATATAATAATGAATCAGATCTGAGATTTTTAAATTAATTACTAATTATAGAAAATAAAATCATACTAGACCTAAGATTATCTAGGGCTAGGATTTTTGTGGTATTTAAAGTAAGGTTCATGAAATGATTCACCTTTTAAGATATTTATGGAGTATAAATCCTTAGGTTAATAAAGTTTTAGAATAATAAATAAGGGAATAAATATAGATATATCAATAGCCTTTGATTTGTATAATAATTGATTTATCTGATTATTCTATAAATAGAAAATGAATTACAAGAGATGTACTTAGGTAGAAACTGACAGATATGAACAAGTGATAAGATGAAAGATAGTATATGGATTGTGCATGGTGTCATGAATAGTAACCAAGAATCAGAAACCCTCCTAGATAATAACATGGTCATATGGATAAAAGTACACCATGCTAATCTCCTTTATGCTATGGTAGTATCCTTTTGATATTAGGGATAATGAGCTTCTGGGCGTACCTTCACCTTATTCTGAGGAGTCTGTGCTTGTGTATATAGATGTTGGTTTACTACTTGTTCACTATTTTAACTAACTCAATGTGAAACCCTAAGCCTCCATGTTTGTTAGGTTATTTTAGGAGTACAAATTGAAGAAGAGTGGTATTAATAGGGTAGGATGAACATGAATTCAACACCCTATGTGCTAAGTGTTGCCTACATACCAATACCTCAAAATGGCATCAAGCCCAATGTATTTATCCTAATCTTAGTGCTAATGCAAGTGAAAATGAATTATAATATGAGTGTCAATTTTAATACTTTAAGTATGAATTGAGAATGGAAATATGAGTAATATAAACTTTGGGTTGTTTTAAATGGGTGTATACATAATTATGGAAGAATAGGGATCAATGAAATTTATTTGTAGAACTATTTCAAACTTTTTAAAGAGAATTTACATCTAATTTCCATCTAGTGGATGAGTGATTGAAAATGGCTATATGTAGCATTATGGTGTTCATCAAGATGTGAAATAGGTATAGGTTGACCATATGAGTGATTTGAGGAATGAAAATATAATTATTGGGTAAGGAGCAAGGGGACATTAACAATTCGCTTCAATCAATAGCATAATGTATTATAGTCCAAAAGACTGCACTAATGTTTGGGTGGTATAAATGGGGAAAAAATAGACATGGGTGTCTATGGGGTGGCTTAGGGATAATTTTTTTATATCTAGTAATGGGTTAGACTTGTACAAAAGCTATAAAATGATCAAGAAAGGCCCTAAAATAGGTTTAGGGCTAATATAAGGACAAGGTGGTCTAAATTGACACTCATTTCACTCAAATGACATTTTAGATGACTAAATAACTAATATTAAAATCAAATTATTTGGGGGGGGTGGTATTTTGCCTCTATTGGACCTTTATTCAATGCCTCCAAAAATGGTCAAATAGTAACCAAATCAAGATAGTCAAGCAACAAAACAAGATAAATTCCATTCCAACTTATGATAAGAAAAAACATAGTCAATATTATCAAATAATAGTTTTAAAAGATCAAATAAGTAACCCAAAAAGGATGGTAATATTCCTAAGAATATTTAGGAAAATAACTAGTCAATGAAATATCTAATATGCAAAAAAAATCATGAAAAATGATGAGTTCATTAATGTAATCAGGATTCATATGTTAACAGATAGCCAATGAAAGTAGTATTCATTTCATTCAAGCATTAGATGTTGTGTGTTTGGGTTAGATAGAAGTCTTACAACCCCAAATGTAGGTATTTTCACCCTTATTTGATGATACTCTCCTTTTGTACTTCTTGTGAGGGTGGGATAGTCCTAAAACCACCTAAATTAAATGAATGATTAGTTAGTCTAAAATCATCATAATTATTATCATATAACCATAAATGAACTATTGAATGCAAACTACAAATCAAATCTATCACTATTATCACAAGGCATAATAAAACATATGCAATAACTATCCATCAAGATATTTATCATGAAACCAAATCATATAACTATTAATCATACATGATGTATATATCCAAATTATACATAAAATAAGAACTATAAATTAATAGTCTCATAATCCACTATTAATGTTTAATTTTTTTTGTTAGAGTGGGGCATGATGTGACATTGATGACCTAGGGCTTCTATCTTGCATAAAATTCTTGAAATAATTTTATCTTATTCCTTCAGAATTTTTGATCCTGTACCTATTTTCCTACTCCCTAGACGCTTACATCCCACATAGATACCTACATTTATGTATTTGTCTTAATTTGATGTAAGTGTCTAGTGCCCTAAAGTCATCTAATTTTCAAGTGAACCATATCCTAATGGTCAACTTAAGTTATTTATTGTGAGTTACTCTCCAAAGGGATTGGTATAAATATAAGACCAGCCCTCATTCATTTCGTACCTAGCATAGACCAAGGCTAATTATAAAAATCATTCAATCAAGAATTCAATAGAGAAAAAATTTCTTATTTTCTCATATTTTTCATATTAGTCATAAGAACAACACATACACAAGTCTGAAGAATTGAAGGAGCATCCCAAGGGCCCAATTTTACAAGTTACAATCTAGGTCACTATTGCACTTGCTTTCTACATATTATATGATTCAAAAATAATACAACACATAAGAGATAAATACATAAGTCTGAGGCCCTCTTTAGAGTATTGGCTATGTAGGTAGTGATCATTGATAGAGGGGTATTTAGGGTATCTCAACACTATGTGAACACTAACCCATTTTTCCCATATCCACTATGAGGAATAATAACCATGGTTTTACTATTTAATATAGAGTGACAGTCTATGAACTAGAGTGCAGGTGACAAAAAACTTAAAAGTATATAGGTGGTCTCATCCTATTTCAACATGTACTCTATAGAAGACATCTATGTTCTACCCAATCACTAGCATTAATAAAACCCTCCCAGGGTGACATAAGTTTTTTCAACTAAATAGGAAATTAATCTTGAATTTGGTGATTATTCTAGAATACTCTTTTAGTCTATGTTTTTCATGTTCTAGATCCAAATCTATATTAGCATTAGAGCTAACTAGTTATATATTTTCATTATCATTGGAATACCTAACATAGTTTTAATTCATTTTTTATCATATCTCATCATAATAAATTGATTATATGTTCTATCAAAGTTTCATAAATAGTTGCTCAACTTTAGAGATAGTTTATTACTACCCTAGTACCCTAGGATATCTCTATCCCCTTTAACCTTAGATTCTCTAATATATATTTTTAGGGTTAAAAATTTGGTGAACATAATATTTAAGCCCAAAAACCTATGTGGTTTAGGGTTTTGTGTTTATTATTTTTATATTTGTTGTACTTTGTTGAATTTTTTGAATTTTTCATTGGTAAAAGTAACAAAAAATGTTAATCTAAAAACCTGATTTCAAATGGAAGATAAAGAAACATTGATCACTCATATTTATAGTAATATATTAATAGATGTATTTTTTTATGTTATATGATATTAAGTAAGCATGGAAAAGTTAAGACTTATTCACCTAGTACTACAACTAATTCCATACCCATTGGTTTACCTACATCTAGTGAAGTCATACATTATGTGTTCCAACCTTTATTTCTTAAAATTGATATTATTACATCTATCAGGGGGATAACAAATGTTTCAACTCAAATATTGATTTCAATGCCTATTATTACTCACACCATGTTCAATTATTCATTTGTGACTACTCAACTTGCTAATTTAAACCCAAATAGATCTACAATTCAAACAATCCTTTAAGTTATAAAGAACTTGGAAGACAAGGTTACAAAATTGAAAAAACACTTTAAAATCTCATCATGCTATTGATTCTAAATATGTGTTGCATAACCCTCTTTTAATTGAGATATATTTTCACCTTTCTCCAACTAATTTTATTTCACCTAAGTTCCCATTTTATGATCTCAAGGGTGAACCTGAGTAGCATCTTAGATATTTATATGTGGCATGCCTTGATTAAGCATCCAATGATAAACTTTTGACTAAATTATTTCCAAGTAGCCTCAAATATTATTCTTTGAGATGGTTCTATGTTTTACCTTTCCAATCCATAAAAGTATTCAAACCTCTTATAGATCATTTTTTGACACATTTCTCTATTATCATATTATAAAATGTTTCTTATGCCCAAATTGTAAACATTAAATAATGAACCAATGAACCTATAAATGAATATGTTTTAAGGTACAAGATAATTTTTGATAAAATGACCAATCCTATGGAAGATAAATAACTTCAAGGCATAATTGTGAAAAGTTTGCTTGCTCCTTTACATGAGTTCATTATTTTCAAAAAATTTAAATCTTATGCTAACTTATGATATTTTATTTATGATGTTGAAATGCAACTTATCTACTTGAAAAATCTTAAGTATGTAGAAAACACATTGACTACATATACATCAATTGCCAATTTTACAACATAACCAAGTTATAAGATAAAACCTCTTGAGCCTAAAAAGGAAACAACCACCATGGTTGATGCAATTTCATAGTATCCTAATCAGCTTGTCTTATCTAATATGCCAAAGAGATAATTTACACATTTACTTGAGTTTCTTATTTCACTACTCTCATAGCTAATATAGTGTAATCTTATATCTCTCTCTCATCCTCTAGAGGTTGATATGAGTCAACCTCTACCTAAAGGATATGACATGAATAGTTATTATGACTATCAGCAAGACCATGGGCATTATACAAATATATGTTTTACCTTGAAGTATCTAGAGCCTTATTGATGACAAAAATATTATGTTTGATGATCCTCTAAAGGAATTAGGTTCAAAACTTGGTGATTACTAGAAATAGAAAATATTTAACAGTCCTTTACAAGAGCATTCTAATAAAGAACCATAAGTGAAAATGTCATGCAAGGAACATCCTCCTCCATCACATTACCCATTAGATGGAATTATTAGTACATATATATGGCATATACCTCCTATGGTTTAGAGACCTTATATTACATTCAATGATAGTAATGTTAAGGATGATGATTTAGATGTTCATTCATTATTCATTTGAGAATAACATGATAAACACCTTATATTTAGTGTTATGATTGATAATGGTGAAATTGATAAAAAATTTACCATGAAATTACTTATGTACTTAGGTTATACTCTTCACAATTTACACCCTTATAATATATAGGTTAGAGTATATTATTAGACCTTAATGCAGGTTTTTGGTGAGATTGAATTACCTTTGCATGTGGGTCTTACACATTTGGTTACTATATTTTGAGTTATACCCTCCATGAGTGTCTGTAATACCTTCCATGTGTGTGTGTGTGTGTGTGTGTGTGTGTGTGTGTGTGTGTGTGTGTGTGTGTGTGTGTACATACATACATACTTTTATCCATTTATAGATTGTATCTAAATTTAGATTTATATAATTTAGGGAATTTCATTATTATAAAATAGAAATAGAATTGTCACAATAAATTACAATTGATGGGTCTCCTACCATGGGTTTTTTATCACATCTAGGGGATCATCAAGATAATAAAATGTTCAATAATCCACTACAAGACCATAGTACAATGAAAATTATAGAAGTTAAAATATGGAAATAAAATTAAAATTATCATCATGGAACTTTGGAACTAATGGTAGTGATTTAGAAATAATAGGCTCTTGCAAAATAAGTGAAGTTTTGCCTACATTTTTTGAGGATGTAACATTATTAATTATTAGGAAAAATTGTCAAGTGGACTTGGTGGTATAATAGTAGGTAATCACATTGGAATATATGGTGTCTTTCAAATATATATGTCCACTTCAATTTATAAAGCTAAAATTCTTCTTGGTCACTTATAAAATTTTTAGCGCCTTTGTAACAAAAACAATTTATCTATTGCAATCACCAAGACAAAACTTAATCACCCACAATTGAGTTCCTTATCCATAGAATATAGATTCCCCTAATCGAAAATAAGGGAGTTTCAGTTTTGATGTAGATATTTTACTAATGTTTTAGAAATAATATGTTCTTGAATAATAAATGGAGTTTCATCCACATTTTTAAAATATGTAACATCAGGAAATTATCTAGTAGGGATTTGACTCCTTAATTTTTAGTTTCCCCCAAGAATACCTTTGAGATAATTTAATTCACCAATTCAAATACCTATGAGGGTGAGTCACCTTTATTGAACATAAAAAATAATATTTGGTGATGAATTTGACCCCAAAATGGTAATTAAAATATGTGACACAAAACCATACCTAGTAATTCAAAGACCTCTTGTAAAAGGATTTTATGTGTTTATCTAAATTATGGTTATGTGAGGGCATGAATAGTATACATTTAAAGACTTACTATATATATTATATATATTTATATAACTTTTACTTTTATATTGTCTCTAAATGTAGATATGTATAATTTAAGGAATTTTATTCCAATAAAATAACAACAGACTCATTGCAACAAATTAAACTTGATGGGTCTCCTGTCACGGGTTTTATATCATATTTAGGGGATTATAAAAATTATAAAATGTTCAATAATCCACTACAATACCATAGTAAAATGAAACTTATATAAGTTCAAATATGGAAATAGGAGTAAAATTATCATCATTGAACTTTGGAACCGATGGTAATGATTTAGAAATAATAGGCACTTGCATAATAAGTGGAGTTTCATCAAAAAATTTTGAAGATGTAACATTATTAATTATTATGAGAAACAAGTGGACTTGGTGGTATAATAGCATGCATACACATTGGAATGGATGGTGTCTTTTGGACATATATGTCCACTTCAAATTTTTATCATATTTCTAAACATGAAATTCTTATTGGTCATTTCTATTTTTTTAGTGCCATTGTAATAAAAGAAATTTATCCATTGTAATCACCAAGACAAAACCTACTCACCTAAAATTGAGCTTATTATCAAATGAATATAGATTCACCCTAATTAAAACCAAGGGAGTTGCAATTTTGACATAGAGATTATGCTAATGATCTAGAAATAATAGGATCTTCCATAATAAGTAGAGTTTCATCCATATTTTTTGAATATTTAACATAAGAAAATTTTCTAATAAGGATTTGATTCCTTAATTTTTATCCCCCCTCCCTAATGAATACCTTTGAGATGATTTAATTATCCAATTCAAATACTTGTGAGGGTGCATTTCCTTTCTTGAACATTCAAACTAATAATTAGAGATAAATTCAACCCCAAAATGGTAATTAAAATAAGTGAAACAAAATCATACCTAATAACTCAAATAACTCTTGGAAAATGATATTGTGTGCTTATCTAAATTATGGTTATGTGAGGGTATAACCAGTCCTCCATAGAACACTTACTATATATAGTATTTCTATATATAGAATTTCCATTTATAGATTGTATCTGCATGTAGATTTATATAATTTAAGGAATTTCATTCCGATAAAATGAAAATAGACTCATCACAACAAATTACATTTGATGGGTCTCCTACCATGGGTTTTGTATCACATCTAGGTGATCAACAGAATTATAAAATGTTTAATAATTTACTACAAGACCATAGTATAATGAAAATTAGAGAAGTTAAAATATGGAAATAGAAGTAAAATTATCATCATGGAACTTTGGAACTAATGGTAATGATTTATAAATAATAGGATCTTGTATAATCAGTGGAGTTTCATCCACATTTTTTAAAGATGTAACATTATTAATTATTAGGATAAACAAGTAAACCTAGTGGTATAATAGTAGGAATACACATTAGAATAGATGGTTTCTTTTGAACATATATGTGCACTTCAAATTTTTATCATATTTTAAAACCTAAAATTATTCTTGGTCACTTCTAATTTTTTAGTGCCATTTTAACAAAAGAAATTTCTCCATTATAATCACCAAGACAAAACCTGATCACCAATAATTGAGATCCTTATCCATCAAATATAGATGCCCCATGATCAAAACTAAAGGAGTTGTAATTTTTATGTAGAGATTGTGCTAATGATTTAGAAATAATAGGATCTTTCCTAATAAGTGGATTCTCATCCACATTTTTTGAAGATGTAACATAAGCAAATTGTCTAATAGGGATTTGACTCCTTAATTTTTAGTCCCCCAGCCAAGGAATACCTTTGAGATAATTTAATTCACCAATTTAGATACTTGTGAGGGTGAGTCACCTTTCTTGAACTTAAAAACTAATATTTAGAGATGAATTCAACCCCAAAATGGTATTGAAAATAAGTGACACAAAATCATACCTAGTAACTCAAAGACCTCTTAGGAAAGGGATTTTCGTGCTAATCTAAATTATGGTTATGTGAAGGCATAAGTAGTCTACCTCAGAAAACATAAGTATGTATATATATATATATACTAAATTTGATTTATAGATTGTATCTAAATGTAGATTTGTATAATTTAGGGAATTTCATTCCAATAAAATAGCAACAAACTCATCGTAAAAAATTACACTTGATGGGTCTCATACCATGGGTTTTAGAACACATCCAAGGGATCGTCAGAATTAGAAAATGTTTAATAATATTCTATAAGACCATAATATCATGAAAATTATATAAGTTCAAATATGGAAATAGAAGTAAAATTATCATCATAAAACTTTGGAATCAATGGTAATGATTTAGAAATAATTATTAGGCTCTTGCATAATAAGTGGAGCTTCATCCAATTTTTTTGAAGATGTAACATTATTAATTAGTAGGAGAAATAAGTGGTGGTGGTATAATATTAGGCATACACATTGTAATATATGGTGTCTTTCGAATAAATATGTCCACTTCAAATTTTTATAATATTTCTAAACCCAAAATTCTTCTTGATTGCTTCTAATTTTTTTATCTCCATTGTAACAAAAGCAATTTCAATCACACAAAAATGTTCTCCTTACCCAATGAATATAGATTCCCCTAACCAAAACAAATGGAGTTTAAATTTTGATGTAGAGATTGTGTTAATTATTTAGAAATAATAGGCTCTTGCATAATAAGTGGAGTTTAATCCACATTTTTGTAAGATGTAACATAAGTAAATTGTCTAATAGGGATTTGAATTCTTAATTTTTAGCCCCTAAAGGAATACCTTTGAGATAATTTAATTCACCAATTCAAATATTTGTGAAGGTGAGTCACCTTTCTTGAACTTATGAACTAATATTTGGAGATGAATTCAACCCCAAAATGGTAATTAAAATAAGTGACCTAAAATCATACCTAGTAACTCAAATACCTCTTTGGAAATAATTTTGTGTGATTATCTAAATTATGGTTATGTGAGGTAATAATCAGTCTACATCAGAACACTTACTATATCTAGTATTTTTATATATAGACTTTCCATTTATAGATTTTATCTAAATGTAAATTTGTATAGTCTAGGAATTTCATTCCAATAAAATAACAATAGACTCGTTATAATAAATTAAACTTGATGGGTCTCCTACCATGGATTTTGGTTCACATCTAGGGGATCATCAGAATTAGAAAATGTTCAATTATCCATGAAAAGACCACAGTACAATGAGAATTATATAAGTTAAAATGTGGAAATAGAATTAAAACTATAATCATAGAAATTTGTAACTGATGGTAATGATTTAGAAATAATTATTAGATTCTTGCATAATAAGTGGAGTTTCATCCACATTTTTTGAAGATGTAACATTATTAATTATTAGGAGAAACAAGTGGTGGTGTTATAATAGTAGGCATACATATTGGAATAGATTGTGTCTTTCAAACATATATGGAATTAGTCAACATATTGGTATAGGAACAAATCCCTAGTTTCAATACCATCAGCCTAGCTCACTTGAATACAGGCATGGGATTGATTATAGACAAGATAAAGGGTTT
>JARHVA010004051.1:940000-950000 GCA_037957365.1 Torreya grandis | reverse complement strand
TACCTAATAACTCAAATAACTTTTGGAAAATGATATTGTGTGCTTATCTAAATTATGGTTATGTGAGGGTATAAGTAGTCCTCCATAGAACACTTACTATATATAGTATTTCTATATATAGAATTTCCATTTATAGACTGTATCTACATGTAGATTTCTATAATTTAAGGAATTTCATTCCAATAAAATGAAAATAGACTCATCACAATAAATTACACTTGATGGGTCTCCTACCATGGGTTTTGTATCACATCCAGGTGATCACCAGAATCATAAAATGTTTAATAATTTACTACAAGACCATAGTATAATGAAAATTAGAGAAGTTAAAATATGGAAATAGAAGTAAAATTATCATCATGGAACTTTGGAACTAATGGTAATGATTTATAAATAATAGGATCTTGTATAATCAGTGGAGTTTCATCCACATTTTTTAAAGATGTAACATTATTAATTATTAGGATAAACAAGTAAACCTAGTGGTATAATAGTAGGAATACACATTAGAATAGATGGTTTCCTTCGAACATATATGTGCACTTCAAATTTTTATCATCTTTTAAAACCTAAAATTATTCTTGGTCACTTCTAATTTTCTAGTGCCATTTTAACGAAAGAAATTTCTCCATTATAATCACCAAGACAAAACTTGATCACTAATAATTGAGATCCTTATCCATCAAATATAGATGCCCCATGATCAAAACCAAAGGAGTTGTAATTTTTATGTAGATATTGTGCTAATGATTTAGAAATAATAGGATCTTTCATAATAAGTGGATTTTCATCCACATTTTTTGAAGATGTAACATAAACAAATTGTCTAATAGGGATTTGACTCCTTAATTTTTAGCCCCCCCCCCAAGGAAAACCTTTGAGATTATTTAATTCACCAATTTAGATACTTGTGAGGGTGAGTCACATTTATTGAACTCAAAAATTAATATTTAGAGATGAATTCAACCCCAAAATGGTAATGAAAATAAGTGACACAAAATCATACCTAGTAACTCAAAGACCTCTTAGGAAAGGATTTTCCGTGCTTATCTAAATTATGGTTATGTGAGGGCATAAGTAGTCTACCTCAAAAAAATTAAGTCTATATATATATATATATATATATATATATATATATATACTAAATTTAATTTATATAGACTCCTTAATTTTTAGCCCCCACCCCCAAGTAAAACCTTTGAGATTATTTAATTCACCAATTTAGATACTTGTGAGGGTGAGTCACATTTATTGAACTCAAAAAGTAATATTTAGAGATGAATTCAACCCCAAAATGGTAATGAAAATAAGTGACACAAAATCATACCTAGTAACTCAAAGACCTCTTAGGAAAGGATTTTGCGTGCTTATCTAAATTATGGTTATGTGAGGGCATAAGTAGTCTACCTCAGAAAACTTAAGTCTAATATGTATATGTATATGTATATGTATATGTATATGTATATGTATATGTATATGTATATGTATATGTATATGTGTATATATATATATATATATATATATACACATATACATATACATATACATATATATAATATGTATATGTATATGTATATGTATATGTGTGTGTATATATATATATATATATACATATACATATACATATACATATATATACATATACATATATATACATATACATATATATACATATACATATATATACATATACATATATATACATATATATATACAAATATATATATATATATACTAAATTTGATTTATAGATTGTATCTAAATGTAGATTTGTATAATTTAGTGAATTTCATTCCAATAAAATAGCAACAAACTCATCGTAATAAATTACACTTGATGGGTCTCATACCATGGGTTTTAGAACACATCCAGGGGATCGTCAGAATTAGAAAATGTTTAATAATATTCTACAAGACCATAATATCATGAAAATTATATAAGGTCAAATCTGGAAATAGAAGTAAAATTATCATCATAAAACTTTGGAGTCAATGGTAATGATTTAGAAATAATTATTAGGCTCTTGCATAATAAGTGGAGCTTCATCCAATTTTTTTGAAGATGTAACATTATTAATTAGTAGGAGAAATAAGTGGTGGTGGTATAATATTAGGCATACACATTGTAATATATGGTGTCTTTCGAATAAATATGTCCACTTCAAATTTTTATCATATTTCTAAACCCAAAATTATTCTTGATTGCTTCTAATGTTTTTATCACCATCGTAACAAAAGCAATTTTGATCACAGAAAAATGTTCTCCTTACCCAATGAATATAGATTCCCCTAACCAAAACCAATGGAGTTTAAATTTTGATGTAGAGATTGTGCTAATGATTTAGAAATAATAGGCTCTTGCATAATAAGTGGAGTTTAATCCACTTTTTTGTAAAATGTAACATAAGTAAATTATCTAATAGGAATTTGAATTCTTAATTTTTAGCCCCTAAAGGAATACCTTTGAGATAATTTAATTCACCAATTCAAATATTTGTGAAGGTGAGTCACCTTTCTTGAACTTATGAAATAATATTTGGAGAAGAATTCAACTCCAAAATGGTAATTAACATAAGTGACATAAAATCATACCTAGTAACTCAAAGACCTCTTGGGAAATAATTTTGTGTGATTATCTAAATGATGGTTATGTGAGGTCATAAGCATTCTACATCAGAACACTTACTATATCTAGTATTTTTATATATAGACTTTCCGTTTATAGATTTTATCTAAGTGTAGATTTGTATAATTTAGGGAATTTCATTCCAATAAAATAACAATAGACTCATTATAATAAATTAAATTTGATGGGTCTCCTACCATGGATTTTAGATCACATCTAGGGGATCATCAAAATTAGAAAATGTTCAATAATCCATTAAAAGACCATAGTACAATGAAAATTATATAAGTTAAAATGTGGAAATAGAAGTAAAACTATAATCATAGAAATTTGTAACTGATGGTAATGATTTAGAAATAATTATTAGACTCTTGCATAATAAGTGGAGTTTCATCCACATTTTTTGAAGATGTAACATTATTAATTATTAGGAGAAACAAGTGGTGGTGTTATAATATTAGGCATACATATTGAAATAGATTGTGTCTTTCAAACATATATGTCACTTCAAATTTTTATCATATTTCTAAACATGAAATTCTTCTTATTCACTTCTAATTTTTTTAGTTCCATTGTAACAAAAACAATTTATCCATTATAATCACCAAAACAAAACATGATCACTCACAATTGTGCTCCTTATCAAACAAATACAGATACCCCTTGATCAAAACCAAGGGAGTTGTAATTTTGATATAGTGATTATACTAAGAGGTTATTTATTTACATGAAGAATGCAAGCCATCATAGACTAAAGCAATATATGGTGATTTAGATCTTGATAGGTTTATGCCCATAATTATTTTAGATGAACTTATTTTTACATTGTCATGGATTCGAAGTAACTAGTAGGTTTAATTGTTTATTTACACTCTTTCTCTTCACATAACCCCTATTACACACACACACACAAATTATATTAGTTATTAAATAACTATAATTAAAATATAATAGTTATCATAGTATTTTTATATGTATGCTTGACATATTATGTTGAGAAAATTCAGAAGTGACAATCCATCATAATTGATAGGTTAGATTCTCAATTAATTATCAAAGAAATTGATACACATGATATAATATTATTAGAAGAAGTGAATAAAGGTCTCTAGGCTTTTATATGTATGTAGTTGGATTTTATGTTAATTTTCAAAACCTATTAATAAAGGGAAGGATATTATGCATTCAAGGACTTCATAAATCTCATGAAAAATGATTGAGTCTGGTATAATGAGGAAGAATTTGATTTGATTCACATGAGAGGTAAATGACCAGAATGAAGATAAGATAAAACTATTTTTTTTGCATTTGATGAAATATTTTCACCATTACTAGCTTCTCATAGTGAAGAAAAATAATACAATCATTTACAGTCATGTAGAAAGGTATGATCTTACATATGGTTCTATGATAATAGGTCAAAGGAACATTTGTCTAATTCTATTTGATCTTGACATAGTTTCATTGACTATGTTACAAAGTTAAAACATATGGATATTGTGGTTGTATGTTGACATATAACTTCATTATATTCTTGGACATTGTGGTAATTATACTCTTGAGAGGTACATTATGTGGGCAACTGAGAAATCTAAATCAAGATTGAATTTTCCAAATAGATCTTAGAGCATAAAAAATGACTCATTTTGTCTATGTAGGAAGTTGACACCCAAATTGGCCTTATACAAACTAATGCAAAATTCTATATTACTTGAAGAAAAATCCCACATAGGTATTTATTTTAATATTAATCAAAATATTTGTTTTAAGGTACTCATGACCAATATGAATTTGTATGAACCTCTATGTAAGATTTAACAACAATTTTTTTTATAATTTGAGTGATCTCAAACTTTATATCATAATGTCCAAGAAATTATTTGAGAAATGTTGAATGTGATTTCATGGTATAGAGTGTCCAGGAGAAAGAAAGAATTTATGTTCTCAGTCTCTATTTCTTATTATCACAATTCCATGTTGACACCTAGGTGATGAAATAAGATCAAAGTTATTAGATTATGTATGTTGATAATGATGATTAACATTAAAGGCAAGTTTAAATAAAGGAATACAGGGATAAATTTTTCATCAATTAAGAAAATAGGATGAAGGTAAGT
The DNA here is from genome assembly GCA_037957365.1 of Torreya grandis. Taxonomy (NCBI): domain Eukaryota; kingdom Viridiplantae; phylum Streptophyta; class Pinopsida; order Cupressales; family Taxaceae; genus Torreya; species Torreya grandis. The sequence goes on along the minus strand of JARHVA010004051.1, from coordinate 945,258 downwards.
AGAATTTGTATATTCAAGGTGAGTTTACCTTAAAGGCCCATCAAGACTTGTATATGATGTAAATGTATAGCTTCAAAGTAAGGACTTGGCATATTATATAACTGTGGTTAAAAAGAGTTGATGGATAGGTTTCTCTAAAATAGAACAAAATGGATTTGACATCCATGTAAACATCATTGATGGGTGCATGAGTAATAATTTTAAACATGTCCATGGTTTTCTCTACTGAGCTTATCACTTATCATTCTCAGGTTTGTCTTATTTCCTATGTGTGCCATGTGGAACGTGCTCAGTGCTTCTATTCTCTTTGTACTAGGCTACCACACATCATTTGATCTCTATACTGGTCTCCCATAATGGTGCCACTTTTCACCCCCATGATGCTCCATAGAAACTTTGACAATTCAATGTTACATGTGTCATTCAATCAACTATGCTAGGCTCACATGGAGCATAGAGATTAGGAACATGCTCAAGATTTAATTCTTTGGTTAGGGTTTGAATTTTTAATACTTGACACATGCCTTAAATTTGACTTGAATACTCCCAAGGTGCATTTTCATTCAAAAATAGGTGGGAGTCCCCAACTAATTTGAAATTCTAATTTACTTTGCAAAATGGGGTCTGTATAATTTTCACACATTTTTAAGAGGAGGAAAACCATCGAACATGTCTAACCAAATATATTCTAATACCTACATATTCTTAGTTTTCTCCAAACATACACTATAGAGTGTTGATAGATTAGAATAGATCAGGTTGTAGAGTGTTTGAATAATTGACCATATTTGTTACTTTCATTTCTACAGATAATTATTTCTAGGTATTTAATCTTAATAATGTTTAATATATTTTTTTATTCTATCTAAAATGTGTGATTTATTTCTGTTGACTTGGCCCTTTTATTCATTTTTTAGCATTATATGTAATGAAATCACTAAGATTTAATTATTATAATATTTTTTGCCCTACTGGAGTTCACCCAATTGTGATGTTAGTGAGCTTTTTTATAAAGCAATGTGTACATGACTATTATTCGAGCAAATAGGGTTTTCAAATTGTAACACTAAAATTTTATAAAACAATACAATAAATATAATTTAAAATAATCTACCTATATATACTTTAATTAATTTTTAATAGGAAATATTAAAATTTTTAATAATGTGTGTCAAGTTTAGCGAGGCCTTCGGTTGGCCTAGGAATCAATGAGCCCTATTGTAAAGCCCAGTACCAAAGGAAAAGAGGTCAAAGGAGTCAAGTGGGTTTACAAGACAAAAATGGGTAGACTCCACTAGTTGTAATTTAATATGGGTAGACTCTTTGTTTGGTTTAAATTCTATATAAAATAGTCATGAAATAATTACTTTACACCTTTTTTGATCATCTTCATCAACTGGTGAAAACTAACCAATTGTGTATATTTATCCAATAAACCTTACGATTCAAATGTCCTTCCTTATAAATGAATGTGAATGAATAGTTTCTCAATATTCATCATAATTATGCATAAAGTGGTGAGCCATTAAAATCCAAAAAAATGATATCCCCATCCATGATAATAGAAAACATAAGATAATATAAAATGATGGCTAAAATAATGAAATGATGGAGATTAATAGGGTTATTTAGTGCATATTGTTATTGATTATTATTTATTTCCTTATGTATGGAAAATAAATAGGGACCCAAATGATGAATGTTAGGATGATTCAAGCCAACATTTTCAATAATTATAATAAAAAAATCTTAATAACTAATATATTTAATAGTTTGAAATTTATAAAATAATAGATAATCACCCAGACCAGCCAAAAGGACAAACTTATAACCTAAAAAGGACACATTCATGTCTAAATGCTCTTTCCACTTGGAATATGGTGAGATTAAGGAGTAGATAATGTAAACAGAGTAATTATAGCATTTATTAGTAATAAAATCTATATGTTTAATACGTGAGATTAATTTAGATATGGTGTGATTCACTTGACATCATGCACATATTCATATAAATTAATCATTTAGTATAATTAATACATTTTATGTTCCCATTGGATATGAAAATCTTATTTAAGTAGCCTCATTGGTGGAAAAAATCTCTAGTAGTCACACCATAAGAAATAAATCCTTGTTTAAGTACTCTCTGAGCATGTGAAATTAATGTGAGACTAATATGGTGCTATTTTTGCATTAATATTGTGCTTGGGTCAATGTCTAATATCAATATCATGTTGAATTAATGTGATAGAGATTAAAATGGTGGCATTTGAGTTATTCATATTATGCCAAGATGTTAATGACAGTATGTTTTATAATTTAATAAAGGGTTCATTCTTGACTGGAATGTCATCATTTAGGAGTGGCCTATTTTTTTACATATAATTAGACTATATAATATTTAACATGTTTCAACATTAGTTTTATTATCCAATTGTAAATTCCAAAACATCAAATAAAATGACAATCAACTTTAAACTAAATTTGGCTTATTCAAGGATCGATATCAGAATACATGTGAAGATCACCCTACCATAATGGTAGGGTTATTTTGGATGAAATGAACCTTTACTCCATGGTATTAATGGTGAGTTTATTCTTTTAAGGGATTGTATTTTATATTTAGTAATTACTCTTTTAGGAAGTATATGTTTTCACATACAAAAGAGTCTTAATTTCAAGGAATTTATGATAACAATCTTGACATCATTGTGGAGCTTGAGATTTTGCTATTGTAAAATTAGATGCTAAAATTTTTGATGATGAAAATTGGATTTTGAATCCTAGTATGGAAAATTTGAAGCCTAGCATAGAAAATTTGAAGCCAGCATAAAAAATTTGAAGCTTGATGTAGATGATTTGAAGCATGGAAAATAGAAATTTTGTTATTATGAGTCTTGTGAATAGTTGTATCTATAAAAATTTTCTATTGTAAAATTAGATGCTGAAAATTTTGATGATGAAAATCATATTTTGAGTCCCTACATGGAAAATTTGAAGCCTGACATGGAAAATTTTAAGCATGTAAAATGGAAAGTATGTTATTGTGAGGCTTGAGAACAACTATAGTTGTACAAGTTTGCTATTGTAAAATCAGAAGATAAAAATTTGGATGATGAAAATAAGATTTTTAATCCCAACATGGAAAATTTGAAGCTTTACATAGAAAATTTGAAGCATGGAAAATAAAAATTCTGTTATTGTGAGTTTTTTGAACAAGTATAACTATACAAGTTTGTGCATTGTAAACAAGTTGTAATAGTAATTTAGGTGAATTTAATATATGAAAATTCAATGTTTTATTAATATAAATCTTACATCCCCTATTTCATCTATTTTTTCATGTTTATTTATAGCATTTCTAGAACTATTATTTGGTTTGGACTATCCCCATAGTCTCACCATTTTGTTTTACTTAGTCTTGTTAGTTATTACCCACTTGGGTCTGTACATTTTTTTTTACCATAGAGATAAATAAAACATGGGAGTTAGTTGACCTTCTAAAAGTAAAATAGTTCAAATGATTCAAGTGGGTGTATAAGACAAAAATGGTTAGACTCCACCAATTGTAATTCAATATGGGTAGAATCATTTGGTTTAAATTCTATGGAAAATAGTTGGACAATAATTACTTTGAACATTTTTTGATCATCTTAATTAGCTAGTGAAAACTAACCAATTACATATATTTAGCTAATAAACCATGTAGTTTAAATGTCATTCCTTCTAAACAAATGAGCATGAATAGTTACTCAAAATTCATCTCAATTCTGCATAAAGTGTTGAGCCATTACAATCCAAAAAAATGGTAGACCCATTCATGATAATAGAAAACATTATATAATATAATAGGTAATCTCCCATAGATTTATACTATGGAATTTACCAAAAAAATGGACTATACCCCCACCTATAATTAGGATTTGAAATTTTATATCTGGTAAATCAAATAGTTTAATTGAGTAGCCAACTTAGTGTTGATGAATTTGTGTGTAATCCTAGAGTAAATAAATATAGTAAACTTCTATTTCTTCAAGAAACTAACTACCTTAATATTTGGATGAGTACTAATACCTAAAAATGTATAATATGAAATAGTAGGTTGTGAATACTCAGATTCATCCTTAGGTCCTTCCAGACTATTTTTGTGTGTCTATGTCAAGGATGTAATCCAAAAAATAGAATAACATTTCTTAGATTATGTGGATAACAAGAATATGGTAGTGACACCTTGGGGATCCACTTAGTTTTTCTTGAGAGATTATGTGGTTACAACTTACCACCTTCTAGTCTACAAGAAAAATATGGTAGTGACACCTTGGGGATTCACTCAGTTTTTCTTGAAATATTATGTGGTTAGTGTTGAACAAATGTTTGCCTTCTAGGACAAAATTGGACACCCCTTTTTTTTAAAAAAAATTGAGTCTATACCTTTGTACAAGTCTAGTATGCATGTTTCATTTAGAAGAAGTGTTCTTATACAAAGCTAAAGTCTTTTACATATAAAAACCCCAAGTGTTTTCCTTTTGAAATATTTGTTCTTTATTATTTTGGATAAGTCCTTTACAATGAATACTTTTAGAAGGTTTGTTTTGGTCTTTTACAAAGTGTTATTTCTTAGACTTTTCATTTGGTAGAATTCCTTTGGGAAAATGCCCAAAGAACTCTTTCAAAGGGTATGTTTCCTTTCAAAAGGGACACTTTAACTTTCCCAAAGGGAACTTTGGCTTGATTCAATGTTCCCAAATGGTAGTTTTCCTTTTAAAAGGGTACATTTTTAACTTTCCCAAAGGGCATTTTCTCTAGAAAGTGGACACTTGCATTTTATCTAAAGGACACTTGCCTTTTCAAAGGGATTTTTTAAAACATATGAAGGAAAGAATTATTTCAAACATTTTGTCTAAAAAACCTTATTTGAAGGCCCAATTTTTTTTTTTGAAATGTATCTCTTGTAAGAAAATGGTTCACTTTAATCTTTTTAAAAGAATTATTTCAGACATTTTATCTGAAACAACTTTTCCAAAGGGTGCTTATAACTTTTCAAAAGGAACTTTAACTTTCTCAAAGGAATTTCTCAAGCTAAAGGACCCTTTAATTTTTATGAAGGGTATGTTGGAATTTTTTTGAAGCGCATGTTTTGTTTAGAAAAGGACCATTTAAAAAATCCTGAGGGACACTTTCCTTTTTCTAAAGGTCACTTTCAAGTCGAAGGGGTCATTTACATTTCTCTCAAAGGGTATGTTCATTTCAAAAGGGCCAAA
>JARHVA010004051.1:915000-935000 GCA_037957365.1 Torreya grandis | reverse complement strand
TAGGATTGTATTTTAGAAATGGGGAAATACTCAGGTTGCTTCTAGACATAGAGCCTCTTCAAAACTACAACATGATGAACTAAGATAATGAGATCCCCAATGAAGGATAGTGGGGAATTTAAAAGAAAAAATGATAAGTTTGACTTATGAACATCTACTTGGTGTCTATGAATCAATATACACAAAGGCATTTCCCTTCACCAAAGTGTTAGCAAGATTAAAAAACCACAAAATTAAGCTAGAGTCTAAGTTGTTAAGAGAGTAGAAGCCAAGTGAGGATATATGGTAGATGTGACCTAGGCAATACCATTTACTACCAGGTTCATCTTTTAGAACCCATCCAGAATGGTCACATAAAAAAGCACAAAGGCCTAAAGTATATATTTAATAGAGAATTGAATAAAGGATACCTAGTGAGGTGGCATCATCTTTATCCCATCTTAAAGAATCAAGATCACTAAATTGATTCATTAACATAGTGGTATTGGATCCTAAATAAATAATAAAAGATTACTTGAAGATATTATTTAGTGCCTTAAATTAGATGAATAATAAGATCAAGCTAAATATATAGATAAAGAGAAAGTTAAATAAGTAGCATTGGACATAGTCCCTATTGCTACCCCACCAAAGAGAAAAGCTGAGCTAGCTTTGGTTCTAATAGGAGGCAAGAAACCTAGGTTGATTTTCACTCATCCTTTGAGTGAGATCAACATTTTCAATGATGAAAACCCAATTCATAGTCCAACCACTCCTAAATGGTTTATATATGGAAAGTTATATAAAATTCCTACCATGCACCATCCTTAGAATATTACAAAATTTGTCAATATCCATGTGCATGATGAGCTTCAATCATAGATTGTAGCTATGCAAAAGGAAGAAGAAGATAGTTTTGGGGATCAACCAACAATTTGATTACACTTACGAAAGCAATAAACTGCAGAATTAAATTAGATAGATAAGTAACTAGAATGATAAATAGCAAAGAACAAGAGATACAAGAAACCACCCTGAAAACTTGTATTAAACTCTTTACAAAAGGAATACAATTGAAGAAAATTCTTTATTCCACACCTCTCTCAGATGTACAGATCTCTCTCTAGATCTCTTTCCCTCAGGAGCTCTCTCTCTCGAGTACAATCAACTCCAACAACCTGGATTGATTCACCTATACAATTCTGTACTATTATTTCAACATACCAAAATATAATAAGCTAAGAAGATCTAATTCTACATATAGAATTAGGAAACTTGAGCATGCACTTACAACCAACAGTTAAGCCTCTTGAACAAGGGCTCTAAAAATAGTCTTACTAATAATAGAGACGCGGACTTAAGACTAAGACTTAAACTCATCATGCAAACACTCAGTTCTATCCTCAGAAATAGCTTTCTGGACACACAGGTAACCGACGTCGATTCCTACCTGCTTGCCTATGACCGATGTCAGCCGATTCCTGCCGATGCCAGCGTCTCCTGAACTGCTCCTGACTGACGTCGATCACTCTTGACCGACGCTGGTGACCGTGTAAACTTACAACTATCAAATGCACTCCTTTGGTGAAGCTTTTAGGCTCCACACCTTAACAATCTCCCACTTGGAGATAAACAGCTGTACTAGTACATGTACAGTAACATCTTCTAGCTCCTCCATCTTCAACTCAATCATGAAGACCTACAGAAGTTGAATGAAGATTCAACTTCTCCTTTGTAACTAGCTTGGTTAACATATTAGCAGGATTCTTATCTGTATGGATCTTCTCCAGCTTCAACTCACCGTCCTCCAATACCTATCTTATGAAGTGGTACCTAAGTTGTATGTGCTTTGTTCTTGAATGAAAGGCTAAATTCTTAGCCAAATGAATTGCACTCTGACTGTCACTATACAATCTATAACTCTCTTGCTCCTTTCCAAGCTCTTCCATGAACCATGTCATCCATATCATCTCTTTGCTAGCCTCTGTGACTACAACATACTCTACTTCTGTAGTTGACAAGGCAACAACCTTCTGCAACTTTGATATCTAGCTAACCACCGTTACACCAACAGTGAAAACATAACCTATGGTGCTCCTCCTACCATCCAAATCACCTGCCATATCTGAATCTACATAACTATGTAGAGAAGTATCTGAACCTCCATAGTACAAATGCTTACTACTGGTTCCTCTTAGATATCTAAGGATCCACTGAACTACTTTCCAATGTTCCTTACCTAGATTGGCCATATACTTACTTACAACTCCCACTGCTTGGGTAATATCCGGTCTAGTACAAACCATTACATACATTAAACTCCCTACTGTGGAAGAATATGGAACTTTAATCATGTACTCTACCTCATCATGTGAATTAGGACATTGTTCTTTACTCAACTTAAAATGTCCAGCCATAGGTGTGCTTACCGGTTTTGCATCCTACATATTGAACCGTTTCAACACCTTGTTCACATAATCCTCTTGAGACAAAATCAACCTATGATTTTTCCTCTCTCTTAATTCTCATGCCAAGGATTTTCTTTGCTGATCCCAAATCCTTCATGGCAAATGTTTGAGCTAATTTCACCTTAAGCTCAGAGATATCCTGCATGTGTGATCCTGCAACTAGCATATCATCTACATACAATAATAGAATAATATATCTACCATTATCCAATCTCTTAAAATACACACAATGGTTAGATTGACACCTACTGTAGCCATGCTCAGTCATAAACCTATCAAATTTCAAATACCGCTATCTAGGAGCTTGCTTGAGGCCATACAAGCTTTTCTTCAATCTGCACACTAACTTCTCCTTACCTTTGACCTCAAATCCTTTCGGCTATTCCATATATATTTCTTCATCCAAATCTCCATGAAGAAATGTTGTCTTAACATCAAGTTGCTTAAGATGCAAATCCTCAATAGCAACCAAAGACAATACAACCCGTATAGAAGTCATTTTAACAACAAGAGAAAAAATCTCACCAAAATCAATACCTGGCTTTTGTGCAAATCCTTTCACTACCAACCTGGCCTTATATCTCATCTGTCCATTCTCACCTTCCTTCAACCTGTAGGTCCATCTGTTCTTCAGTGTCCTCTTACCAGCTGGCAACTCAACCAAATCTCATGTTTGGTTCTCTCTTAAGGACTCCATTTCCTCAACCATGCCACGCTCCCACTGATTCTTGGACTCCACCTATAATGCTTCTTGAAAACTCTCTGGTTCTCCACCATCAGTTAGCAATAAATAGAATAATGAAGGGGAATAATGAATTGGAGGCTTACTTACCCTTTCTGACCTCCTGATGGGCATTTGAGACTCGTTCACAACACACTGTCCACCCAAATTCTCTGATAGTGACCGACCTCGGTCACTTTCAGGCCTGTTACTAGCTGATGTCGATTCTATCTAACTGACATCAGTGCCTGTCCTATCGACGTCGGTCATTATATGATCGACATCAGTTTCTATCTTGTCGACATTGGTTCTTACCCTACCAATGTCAGTCTTTGTGTTTTCCTACAAGTGATTATTTATTTTTCCTGTGAGCTCATATTCGACCGTCACCTCGTCCAATTCTCCATTGCTCTACCCAGATTGGTTTAGCTTCTTCAGTTGATCACTATACATCACTTTTTTATTTAAAACAACATCACAGCTCCTAATTATCTTGTTAGTTCCTAGATTCCAAAATCTGAAACCAAAATCATCTGAACCATAGCCAATAAATGTGCACCTCATAGACTTAGCATCCAACTTCTTTCTATTTTCCTTATCAACGTGCATAAAGGTTTCACAACTAAAAACTTTGAGGAATGAGAGATCTACCTTTTTACCTATCCATGCCCCTTCTGGAATTCCACCATCTAGAGCTGTAGAGGGTCCTCTGTTAATCAGGTACACTACAGTGTCAACAGCTTCTATCCAAAACTCTAAGGGCAAACCAGCATGCAATCTCATACATCTTGCATGCTCCATGATTTTTCTATTCATCCTTTCAGCAATTCCATTTTGCTGAGGTGTCTTTGGAGCTATCCTTTGCCTATGGATTCCATGCATATAACAATACCATTTGAACTTATAGCTGTAGAACTCACCACCATTGTCAGATCTCAGGCACCTCAATCTTCTGCCTATTTCATTTTCAACCATAGCTTTCCAAATCTTAAAAGTCTCAAATACATCAAATTTCTTCTTAATACAATAGATCCATACCTTTCTTGTAGCATCATCTATGAACGAAACATAGTACTGTGATCCTCCAATAGAAGCAACCTAAGCCAGTCCCCACACATCTGTGTGAACAAGCTGTAACTTATGCTTCTTCTTTGTTGACCCAATCTTGAGAAAACTCACTCTCTTCTATTTTCCAAAAACACAGTGCTCACAAAAATCTAGATCTATGCTTTTCAAATTTAAAAGCTTGCCTTTAGACTTAAGAATTGACATTCCCTTCTCACTCATGTGGCCAAGCCTTGAGTGCCACAATTTTGCATCCACATCTGAAGTAGATAATATAGAAGGAGGATTGTTAGTAACATAATTACATAAATAGAGAGTACCTACTCTCTTACCTCTGGCCATAACAAGTGCACCCTTGGTCACCTTCCAAGATTCAGCTGTGAGAGTTACTATACAACCCTCATCCCCTAGCTTTCCTACAGAAATCAAATTCCTCTTCAAGCTGGGAACATGCATAACATCTCTCAACACCCATGTGATGCCATTCTACATTTTCAGCTGCACTTTACCTTTGCCAATAATTTTACAAGGCTCATCATCCCCTAAATACACTATTCCAAAATCTCCATCGATATAGTCACTAAAATATTCTCTATTAGGGGTAGCATGAAAAGATGCACCAGAATCTAAAACCCAAGATTCTATATTATTATGTAAAGAGAATATTAAAGCATCTTGTGCAATACCTGCAACCTTTACTTATTCTTTTTTTTTGTGTTGATTGTCCTCCTTAGGCTTTGACCAGCAATCTCTGCTTATGTGCCCCATCTTTCCACAATTCCAGCATTGTGGCTTCCTGCCATTTTTGGATTTGGATCTACCTCTCACCTTAGACTTAGATCTTGATTTGCCTTTCTTGCTCTTCTTTTTTTGCCTTCCCCTGCTCTCAAAACTTAAAGCATTCCCAGATGTCTCTTCTGTGCTTTTCCTATGAATTTCCTCATTCAAGATAACACTAACAACATCCTCTACTTTTAAAATATTTGAAGCAGATGCAGTATTACTAACTGCCATTACTAAGCTATGCCAGCTTTTAGGCAAAGAACATAATATTAAAAGAGCTTTAATTTCATCATCAAACACTATTTTGACTGAACTTAATTGATTTACAATTCCATGGAAATCATTCAGGTGATTAGATACAGATCCACCTTCCTGCATACGCAAAATAAATAACTGCTTCATAAGATATACCTTATTAGAAGCTGAGGGTTTTTCATACAAATTTGCTAAAGTAGTCATCAACTCTACCGTTGTTTTTGCCTGTGATAAATTAGATATCACAGTAAATGCTAGACTCAGTCTTATAGACCCCAGAGACTTTCTATCAAGAAATTCCCATTCTTCATCATCCATGTCTATGGGCTTCTTTGCAATCCCACCTAACGGTAAGTATAGATCTTTCTAATACAGATAATCCTCTATCTGCATTCTCCAATGTTGATAATTTTTTCCATTGAACTTCTCCATTCTCAGTTTACTTTCTTCTGCCATTACTTCTCCCACTCAAATAGAAATCCCTATAGAAACCCCTGTGAGTAACCTGTAATCAATACACACTACACAGATCTAAACCACCTGTTAGTGAACCTGAGCTCTGATACCACTTATGGATATCAAGCTCTAAACCTACAACCAAGGCTCCGATACCACTTGTTGGGGATCAACCAACAATTTGATTACACTTATGAAAGTAATAAACCACGGAATTAAATCAGATAGATAAGTAACTAGAATGATAAATAAAAAAGAATAAGAGATATAAGAAACCACCCTAAAAACTTGTATTAAACTCTTTACAGAAGGAATACAGTTGAAGAAACTTCTTTCTTCCACACCTCTCTCAGATGTACAGATCTCTCTCTAGATCTCTTTCCCTCAAGAGCTCTCTCTCTCTCAAGTACAATCAAATCCAACAACTTGGATTGATTCACCTATATGATTCTGTACTATTCTTTCAACATACCAAAATACAATAAGCTAAGAAGATCTAATTCTACATATAGAATTAGGAAACTTGAGCATGCACTTACAACCAATAGTTAAGCCTCTTGAACAAGGGCTCTAAAAATAGTCTTACTAATAATAGAGACATGGACTTAAGACTAAGACTTAAACTCATCATGCAAACACTCAGTTCTGTCCTCAGAAATAGCTTTCTGGATGCATAGGTAACCGACGTCGATTCCTGCCTGCTTGCCTGTGACCAACGTCGGCTGATTCCTACCGACACCAGCATCTCCTGAACTGCTCCTGACCGATGTTAGTCACTCTTGACCGATGCCGGTGACTATGTAAACCTACAACTATCAAATGCACTCCTTTGGTGAAGCTTTTAGGCTCCACACCTTAATAGATAGGATGTCTACCCTTAGTGAATCAATTGGGGCACATATGAATAGTCAAGTTCCAAAGGTAATTGAATCTTATGTTGGTGTCAAGTTTGACCCAACCATAAGTGGAATACAAAGAGTCACTCAGAAGAAATCCATGGTTGGGGGAGAAGAATTCACTTTTTAGAAAGTGAAACCACTTGTTAGCTTGACTCCTATTGAAGGGTAGAGACCTAGTGAAAACCCCATATTTGAGGAAAATGTGCTTGAATTGACTCAAGCACAATCATCTCAGTTATAGGTTACCATTAAAGGCTTGCAGGAGTAGAGGGAGAATCTACAATAGTAGAAGGAAAATTTAGAGAAGCAACCTCTATTGTCAATTCTTGATGCCATGATTAATATGTTTGAATCATCATTCTATGACATGTTTGATTCCTTAAATTCAACAAGGTCTACACAAAATTTACTGATTCAATAGGATATAATACCAAAAGTCTTAGTCAGCCAATGGCAAAATTTAAGGAAAAAAATAAAGGAATTAGTCAACATATTGGTATAGGATCAAATCCCTAGTTTCAATACCATCAACCTAGCTGACTTGAATACAGCCATGGGATTGATTATCGACAAGATAAAGGGTTTGAGTACATGGTCCAAGAGCTTGGATATACTCATTAGAGATGATTAGTAGATATTAAATATGATATAATAATGCTTAGGGACCATGATTATTAAACAAACAACACTCAGCCCCATAGGCCTCATAACAGATGAATAATTCAAGCATAAGACTACCTTGGCCATGTACGAAACAAGGAGAAAAAGTAAAGGTAAATCTAGGATATACAATAACAAGGTCATGGATATGATCATAACAGTATAAGAAAAGATTGGTGAGGCAAGGATCATTAAGGAGGCCTTAGGAAGAAATGATAGGGACCTTAGAGACCTAACTGATCGAGAAGATGATGTTTTCCTAGAACTAGTGGTTAATCTGAAGCTTATTGATGAGAAACATTAGAAGGCAGTAGAGTTACTTTAATATAAATAGGGGACTTAATCAGTAGAAAGATACCAAGGTAAAGTTAGTTAAGGACATTCTTTTTATAGAAGCTTTGTAATATTTTGAAAAATAGAATGTTCTTTTTGTAAAGGCATGTGCAACTTGTAAGCACATTAACTATATGCCAGTCCACTTGGGAAAGTTTAGTGTAACGCAATATTTTTTATTATTATATAAACATTTTTGAAACTAACTCCCAAGACTTGAGTTTTCATGATTTTTTCATGATTTCATTTGTATTTTTGATAATTTTATATTAATTTCACATTTATAATTTACCTATATACATTTATAATTGATCATGTCAATCCCCACCACCTACAAGTTAACTCAAACAAGCTCTTAGTTTATCATTAGTTGACTCTTAAGTCACAACTTATTCTTCTTATTTACAAGTATTTCACTTTTATTTGAATTTTGATTCCAAAAATTACATTAGATATTGAATCTTAAAATATCTCATATATCCACAATCAACCTTCCATTATATTTAAGAACTTAGCCTCAATTTGTAGTATGATGTAGGTCATATTTTTTGGTATCACTATGAGCACCCTCTTCCATCTATCAATAAGTACATTTCTCTTATACCTCAACCTTATAAACTAGCTATTCTATCCCTTCCCATTCAAATCCCTCATTTTCATCATCCTACCCAACTAAATCATTATACCACTCATCCCATTATCTTTATAGTGGTTGTCTTGTCTAGTCCTTGAGAAGTTGTGTACATAAAGTATAAGTATATTAATTATACTAGTAATACTAAACATAAAATTTTCATTATACTAGTATTAAAGCTACTAAGATACTAAATATATTTCATTATCTTGACCATTTCATTATCTTGTCCATTAAAGCTATTGATATACTAAATATATAGTAAAACAATACATTACATAGAATAAATACTTGATAAGAAGAACTTGCAAAAATGAAAGTGAAAAATGGTGCCAACACTTCCACCACTAATGCCAAAGTTCACATAAGTTTAGTCAATAAAATAACATTTTTTAGCCTTCGAAAGTGAGAGATAAAAACTAAGAGAAAATAATGGAAAGATTAAAAGATAAAATTAACCCTAATTTTGAGGCACACAAGAATTTTTAATTCTATAATAACTTAAAACTTTATATATGTAAAATTATCATCATGGAACTTTGGAAACAAAGGTAATGATTTATAAATAATAGGCTTTTTCATAAAAAGTGGAGTTTCATCCACTATTTTTTAAGATATAATAGAAGAAAATTGTTTTTAAATAGGGATTTGACTCCTTATCTTTTAGCTCACCCCCCTATAATACCTTTGAGATAATTTAATTCATCAATTCAGATAGCTATGAGGGTGAGTCACCTTTCTTAAACTTACAAACTAATATTTGGAGATGAATTCAACCACAAAATGATAATTAAAATAAGTGACACAAAATCATACCTAGTAACTCAAAGAAATCTTGGGAAAGTATTTTGTGTCATTATATAAATTAATATGGTTATGTGAGGGCATAAGCAGTCTACCTCCAAGAACTTATATATATATATATATATACTTTGATCTATGTATAGTTTGTATCTAAATGTAATTTTTTATAATTTTGGGAATTCAATTCCAATAAAATAGCAACAAACTCATCACAAAAAACTACACTTGATGGGTCTCCTACCATGGGTTTTAGATCACATCTAGGGGATCATCAGAATTTGAAGATGTTCAATAATCCAATACAAGACCATAGTATAATGAAAATGATAGATGTTCAAATATGGAAATAGAAGTAAACATATCATCATGAAACTTTGGTATTAATGGTAATGATTTATAAATAATAGGTTCTTGCATAAAATGTGTAGTGTCATCCACATTTTTAGAAGATGTAACATTATCAATTATTAGGAAAAACTATCAAGTGGACTTGGTGGTATAATATTAGGCATACACATTGGAATGAATGGTATCTTTTGAACATATATGTCTACTTTAAATTTTTATCATATTTATAAACCCAAAATTATTATTGGTCACTTATAACTTTTTTATCACCATTGTAACAAAAATAATTTCTTCATTGCAATCACTAAGACGAAACTTGATCACCCACAACTGAGCTCCTTATCTAGTGAATACATATTCCCCCTGATCAATAAAGGGAGTTACAATTTTGATGTAGAGATTGTGATGATGATTTAGAAATAATAGGCTCTTACATAATAAGTGGAGTTTCATCCACATTTTTTGAAGATGTAACATAAGCAAATTGTCTTATAGGGATTTGACTCCTTAAATTTTAGCCCCACTAAGAATACATTTGAGATAATTTAGTTCATAAATTCAAATACTTGTGAGGATGAGTTACCTTTCTTGAGCTTAAAAACTATTATTTGGAGATGAATTTGACCCCAAAATGGTAATTAAAATAAGTGACACACAATCATACCTAGTAACTCAAAGGCCTCTTGGGAAAGGATTTTGTGTGCTTATCTAAATAAATATTTTTATGTGAGGGTATAAGTAGTGTACCTCAGAACACTTACTATATATATATATATATATATATATATATATATATATATATACTCTTATCCATTTATAGATTGTATCTAAATTTAGATTAGTATAATTTAGGGAATTCCATTTTAATAAAATAGAAACAGAATTGTCACAATAAATTACAATTGATGGGTCTCCTACCATGGGTTTTTTTATCACATCTAGGGGATCATCAAGATAATAAAATGTTCAATAATCCACTGCAAGACAATAGAACAATGAAAATTATAGAATTTCAAATATGGAAATAAAAGTAAAATTATCATCATGGAACTTTGGAACCAATGGTAGTGATTTATAAATAATAGGCTCTTGAAAAATAAGTGAAGTTTTATCCACATTTTTTGAGGATGTAACATTATTAATTATTAGGAAAAATTGTCAAGTGGACCTAGTGGTATAATAGTAGGTAATCACATTGTAATATATGGTGTCTTTCAAATATATATGTCCACTTCAAATTTTTATCATATTTATAAAGCTAAAATTCTTCTTGGTCACTTATAAATTTTTTATCGCCTTTGTAACAAAAACAATTTATCTATTGCAATCACCAAGACAAAACTTAATCACCCACAATTGAGTTCATTATCCATATAATATAGATTCCCCTGATCGAAACTAAGAGAGTTTAAATTTTGATGTAGATATTATACTAATGTTTTAGAAACAATATGTTCTTGAATAATAAATGGAGTTTCATCCACATTTTTTAAATATGTAACATCAGGGAATTATCTAATAGGGATTTGACTCCTTAATTTTTAGTTGCCCCCAAGAATACATTTGAGATAATTTAATTCACCAATTCAAATACCTACGAGGGTGAGTCACCTTTCTTGAACATAAAAAATAATATTTGGAGATGAATTCAACCCCAAAATGGTAATTAAAATATGTGACACAAAACCATACCTAGTAATTCAAAGACCTCTTGTAAAAGGATTTTATGTCTTTATCTAAATTATGGTTATGTGAGGGCATAAATAGTATACATTTAAAGACTTACTATATATAGTATAGAAATTTATAGAAATTTTACTTATATATTGTCTCTAAATGTAGACATGTATAATTTAAGGAATTTCATTCCAAGGTTTTAGATCATATTTAACGGATCATCAGAATTACAAAATGTTCAATAAACAACTACAAGACCATAGTACAATGAAAATTATAGAAGTTCAAATATGGAAATAAGAGTAAAATTATCATCATTGAACTTTGGAACCGATGGTAATGATTTAGAAATAATAGGCACTTGAATAATAAGTGGAATTTCATCAACATTTTTTGAAGATGTAACATTATTAATTATTAGGAGAAACAAGTGGACTTGGTGGTATAATAGCATGCATATACATTGGAATAGATGGTGTCTTTTGGACATATATGTCCACTTCAATTTTTCATCATATTTCTAAACTTGAAATTCTTCTTGGTCATTTCTATTTTTTTAGTGCCATTGTAAAAAAAGAAATTTATCCATTGTAATCACCAAGACAAACCCTAATCACCTAAAATTGAGCTTCTTGTCCAATCAATATAGATTCACCCAAATTAAAACCAAGGGAGTTGCAATTTTGACATAGAGATTATGCTAATGATCCAGAAATAATAGGATCTTGCATAATAAGTGGAGTTTCATCCATATTTTTTGAATATGTAAATAAGAAAATTTTATAATAAGGATTTGACTCCTTAATTTTTATCCCCCTCCCTAATGAATACCTTTGAGATGATTTAATTATCCAATTCAAATACTTGTGAGGGTGCATTTCCTTTCTTGAACATACAAACTAATATTTAGAGATAAATTCAACCCCAAAATGGTAATAAAATAAGTGAAACAAAATAATACCTAATAACTCAAAGAACTCTTGGAAAATGATATTGTGTGCTTATCTAAATTATGGTTATGTGAGGGTATGAGCAATCCTCCATAGAACACTTACTATGTATAGTATTTCTATATATAGAATTTCCATTTATAGATTGTATCTACATGTAGATTTCTATAATTTAAGGAATCTCATTCCAATAAAATGAAAATAGACTCATCACAACAAATTACATTTGATGGGTCTCCTACCATGGGTTTTGTATCAGATCTAGGTGATCACCAGAATTATAAAATGTTTAATAATTTACTACAAGATCATAGTATAATGAAAATTAGAGAAGTTAAAATATGGAAATAGCAGTAAAATTATCATCATGGAACTTTGGAACTAATGGTAATGATTTATAAACAATAGGATCTTGCATAATCGATGGAGTTTCATCCACATTTTTTAAAGATGTAACATTATTAATTATTAAGATAAACAAGTAAACCTAGTGGTATAATAGTAGGAATACACATTGGAATAGATAGTTTCTTTCGAACATATATGTGCGCTTCAAATTTTTATCATATTTTTAAACCTAAAATTATTCTTGGTCACTTCTAATTTTCTAGTGCCATTTTAACAAAAGAAATTTCTCCATTATAATCACCAAGACAAAACCTAATCACCAATAATTGATATCCTTATCCATCAAATATATATGCCCCTTGAACAAAACCAAAGGAGTTGTAATTTTTATGTAGAGATTGTGCTAATGATTTAGAAATAATAGGATCTTTCATAATAAGTGGATTTTCATCCACATTTTTTGAAGATGTAACATAAGCAAATTGTCTAATAGGGATTTGACTCCTTAATTTTTAGTGCCCCCCCAAGGAATACCTTTGAGATAATTTAATTCACCAATTTAGATACTTTTGAGGGCGATTCACCTTTGTTGAACTTAAAAACTAATATTTAGAGATGAATTCAATCCCAAAATGGTAATGAAAATAAGTGACACAAAATCATACCTAGTAACTCAAAGACCTCTTAGGAAAGGATTTTTCGTGCTTATCTAAATTATGGTTATGTGAGGGCATAAGTAGTCTACCTCATAAAACTTAAGTCTATATATATATATATATATATATATATATATATATATATATATATATACTAAATTTGATTTATAGATTGTATCTAAATGTAGATTTGTATAATTTAGGGAATTTCATTCCAATAAAATAGCAACAAACTCATCGTAATAAATTACACTTGATGGGTCTCATAACATGTGTTTTAGAACACATCCAAGGGATCATCAAAATTAGAAAATGTTTAATAATATTCTACAAGACCATAATATCATGAAAATTATATAAGTTCAAATATGGAAATAGAAGTAAAATTATCATCATAAAACTTTGGAATCGATGGTAATGATTTAGAAATAATTATTAGGCTCTTGCATAATAAGTGGAGTTCATCCAATATTTCTGAAGATGTAACATTATTAATTAGTAGGAGAAATAAGTGGTGGTGGTATAATATTAGGCATACACATTGTAATATATGGTGTCTTTCAAATAAATATGTCCACTTCAAATTTTTATCATATTTCTAAACCCAAAATTCTTCTTGATTGCTTCTAATTTTTTTATCACCATTGTAACAAAAGCAATTTCGATCACACAAAAATGTTCTCCTTACCCAATGAATATAGATTCCCCTAACCAAAATAAATGGAGTTTAAATTTTGATGTAGTGATTGTGCTAATGATTTAGAAATAATAGGCTCTTGCATAATAAGTGGATTTTAATCCACATTTTTGTAAGATGTAACATAAGTAAATTGTCTAATAGGGATTTGACTTCTTAATTTTTAGCCCCTAAAGGAATAACTTTGAGATAATTTAATTCACCAATTCAAATATTTGTGAAGGTGAGTAACCTGTCTTGAACTTATGAACTAATATTTGGAGACGAATTCAACCCCAAAATGGTAATTAAAATAAGTGACATAAAATCATACCTAGTAACTCAAAGACCTCTTGGGAAATAATTTTGTGTGATTATCTAAATTATGGTTATGTGAGGTCATAATCAGTCTACATCAGAACACTTACTATATCTATTATTTATATATATAGACTTTCCATTTATAGATTTTATCTAAATGTAGATTTGTATAATTTAGGGAATTTCATTCCAATAAAATAAAAATAGACTCATTATAATAAATTAAACTTGATGGGTCTCCTACCATGGATTTTGGATCACATCTAGGGGATCAACAAAATTAGAAAATGTTCAATAATTCATTACAAGACCATAGTACAATGACAATTATATAAGTTAAAATGTGGAAATAGAAGTAAAACTATAATCATAGAAATTTGTAACTGATGGTAATGATTTAGAAATAATTATTAGACTCTTGCATAATAAGTGGAGTTTCATCCACATTTTTTGAAGATGTAACATTATTAATTATTAGGAGAAACAAGTGGTGGTGTTATAATAGTAGGCATACATATTGGAATAGATTGTGTCTTTCAAACATATATGTCACTTCAAATTTTTATCATATTTCTAAACATGAAATTCTTCTTATTCACTTCTAATTTTTTTAGTTCCATTGTAGAAAAAAGCAATTTATCCATTATAATCACCAAGACAAAACATGATCACTCACAATTGTGCTCCTTATCAAATAAATAAAGATGCCCCTTGAACAAAACCAAGGGAGTTATAATTTTGATATAGTGATTATACTAAGAGGTTATTTATTTACATGAAGAATGCAAGCCATCATAGACTAAATCATTATATGGTGATTTAGATCTTGATAGGTTTATGCCCATAATTATTTTAGATGAACTTATTTTTACATTGTCATGGATTTAGAGTAACTAGTAGGTTTAATTGTTTATTTACACTATTTCTCTTCACATAACCCCTATTACACACACACACACACACACACACACACACACACACACACACACACACACACACACACACACACACACACACACACACACAAATTATACTAGTTATTAAATAAATATAATTAACATATAATAGATATCATAGTATTTTTATATGTATGTTTGACATATTATGTTGATAATATTTAGAAGTGACAATCCATCATAATTGATAGGTTAGATTCTCAATTAATTATCAAATAAATTGATACACATGATATAATATTATTAGAAGAAGTGAATAAAGGTCTCTAGGCTTTTATATGTATGTAGTTGGATTTTATGTTAATTTTCAAAACCTATTAATAAAGGGAAGGATATTATGCATTCAAGGATTTAATAAATCTCAAGAAAAATTATTGAGTCTGGTATAATGAGGAAGAATGTGATTTGATTCACATGAGAGGTAAGAGACTAGAATGAAGATAAGATAAAACTATTTATTTTACATTTGATGAAATATTTTCACCATTACTAGCTTCTCATAGTGAAGAAAAATAATACAATCATTTACAGTCATGTAGAATGGTATGATCTTACATATGGGTCTATGATAATAGGTCAAAGGAACATTTGTCTAATTCTATTTGATCTTGACATAGTTTCATTGACTATGTTACAAAGTTAAAACATATGGATATTGTGGTTGTATGTTGACATATAACTTCATTATATTCTTGGACATTGTGGTAATTATATTCTTGAGAGGTACATTATGTGGGCAACTAACAAATCTAAATCAAGATTGAATTTTCCAAACAGATCTTAGAGCATAAAAAATGACTCATTTTGTCTATGTAGGAAGTTGACACCCAAATTGGCCTTATACAAACCAATGCAAAATTCTATATTACTTGAAGAAAAATCCCACATAGGTATTTATTTAAATATTAATCAAAATATTTGGTTTTAGGTACTCATGACCAATATGAATTTGTATGAACCTCTATCTAAGATTTAACAACAAATTTTTTATAATTTGAGTGATCTCAAACTCTATATCATAATGTCCAAGAAATTATTTGAGAAATGTTGAATGTGATTTCATGGTATGGAGTGTCTAGGAGAAAGAAAGAATTTATGTTCTCAGTCTCTATTTCTTATTGTCACAATTTGATGTTGAAACCTATGTGATGAAATAAGATCAGAGTTATTAGATTATGTATGTTGATAATGATGATTAACATTAAAGGCAAGTTTAAATAAAGGAATACAGGGATAAATTTTTCATCAATTAAGAAAATAGGATGAAGGTAAGAAAAATTTGTATATTCAAGGTGAGTTTACCTTGAAGGCCCATCAAGACTTGTATATGATGTAAATATATAGCTTTAAAGTAAGGACTTGGCATATTATATAACTGTGGTTAAAAAAAGTTGATGGATAGGTTTCTCTAAAATAGAACAAAATAGATTTGGCATCCATGTAAACATCATTGATGGGTGCATGAGAAATAATTTTAAACATGTCCATGGTTTTCTTTACTGAGATTATCACTTATCATTCTTAGGTTTGTCTTATTTCCTATGTGTGCCATGTGGAACGTGCTCAGTGCTTCTATTCTCTTTATACTAGGTTACCACACATCATTTGATCTCTATACTGGGCTCCCACAATGGTGCCACTTTTCACCCCCATGAAGCTCCATAGAAACTTTCACAATTCAATGTTACATGCATCATTCAATCAACTATGCCAGGCTCACATGGACCATAGATCTTAGGAACATGCTCAAGATTTAATTCTTTGGTTAGGGTTTGAATTTTTCATACTTGACACATGCCTTCAATTCAACTTGAATACACCCAAGGTGCATTTTCATTCAAAAATAGGTGGGAGTCCCCAACTAATTTGAAATTCAAATTTACTTTGCAAAATGGGGTCCGTATAATTTTCACACATTTTTGAGAGGAAAACCATCGAACATGTCTAACCAAATATATTATAATACCTACATATTCTTAGTTTTTTCCAAAAATAAACTATAGAGTGTTGATAAATTAGAATAGATCAGGTTGTAGAGTGTCTGAATAATTGGCCATATTTGTTACTTTCATTTATATAGATAATTATTTCTAGGTATTTAATCTTAATAGTGTTTAATATATTTTTTTATTCTATCTAAAATGTGTGATTTATTTGTGTTGACTTGGCACTTTTATTCATTTTTAACACTTTATGTTATGAAATCACTAATATTTAATTATTATAATATTTTTGGCCCTACTGGAGTGCACCCAGTTGTGATGTTAGTGAGCTTTTTTATAAAGCAATGTGTACATGACTATTATTTGAGCAAATAGGGTTTTCAAATTGTAACACTAAAATTTTATAAAACAATACAATAAATATAATTCAAAATAATATTCCTATATATACTTTAATTAATTTTTAATAAGATATAGTAAAATTTTTAATAATGTGTGTCAAGTTTAGGGAGGCCTTCGATTGGCCTAGGAAACAATGAGCCCTATTGTAAAGCCCAGTACAAAAGGAAAAGAGGTCAAAGGAGTCAAGTGGGTTTACAAGACAAAAATGGGTAGACTCCACTAGTTATAATTTAATATCGGTAGACTCTTTATTTGGTTTAAATTCTATATAAAATAGTCATGAAATAATTACTTTACACCTTTTTTGATTATCTTCATCATCTGGTGAAAACTAACCAATTGTGTATATTTATCCAATAAACCTTACGATTCAAATGTCCTTCCTTCTAATGAATGTGAATGAATAGTTACTCAAAATTCATCATAATTATGCATGATGTGGCAAGCCATTAAAATCTAAAAAAATGTTATCCCCATCCATGATAATAGAAAACATAAGATAATATAAAATGATGGCTAAAATAATGAAATGATGGAGATTAATAGGGTTATTTAGTGCTTACTTCTATTGATTATTATTTATTTCCTTATGTGTGGAAAATAAATAGGGACCCAAATGATGAATGTTAGGATGATTCAAGCCAACATTTTTAATAATTATAATAAAAAAATCTTAATAACTAATATATTTAATAGTTTGAAATTTAAAAAATTATAGATAATCACCCAGACCAGCCAAAAGGACAAACTTATAACCTAAAAAGGACCCATTCATGTCTAAATTCTCTTTCCACTTGGAATATGGTGAGATTAAGGAGTAGATAATGTAAACAGAGTAATTATAGCATTTATTAGTAATTAAATCTATATGTTTAATATGTGAGATTAAATTAGATATGGTGTGATTCACTTGACATCATGCACATGCTCATATAAATTAATCATTTAGTATAATTAATACATTTTATGTTCCCATTGGATATGAAAATCTTATTTAAGTAGCCTCATTGGTGGAAAAAATCTCTAGTAGTCACACCATAAGAAATAAATCCTTGTTTAAGTACACTCTGAGCATGTGAAATTAATGTGAGATTAATATGGTGCTATTTTAGCATTAACATTGTGCTTGGGTCAATGTATAATATAAATATCATGTTGAATTAATGTGATAGAGATTAAAATGGTGGCATTTGAGTTATTCATATTGTGCCCAGGTGTTACTGACAGTATGTTTTATAATTTAATAAAGGGTTCATTCTTGACTGGAATGTCATCTTTTAGGAATGACCTATTTTTTTTACATATAATTATACTATAGAATATTTAACATGTTTCAACATTAGTTTTATTATCCAATTGTAAATGCCAAAACATCAAATAAAATGACAATCAACTTTAAACTAAATTTGCCTTATTCAAGGATCAATATCAAAAAACATGTGAAGATCACCCTACCATAATGGTAGGGTTATTTTGGATGAAATGAACCTTCACTCCATGGTATTAATGGTGAGTTTATTATTTTAAGGGATTGTATTTTATATTTAGTAATTACTCTTTTAGGAAGTATATGTTTTCACATACAAAAGAGTCTTAATTTTAAGGAAATTATGATAACAATCTTGACATTATTGTGGAGCTTGAGATTTTGCTATTGTAAAATTAGATGCTAAAAATTTTGATGATGAAAATTGGATTTTGAATCATAGTATGGAAAATTTGAAGCCTAGAATAGAAAATTTGAAGCCCAACATGAAAAATTTGAAGCCTGATGTAGAAGATTTGAAGCATGGAAAATAGAAATTTTGTTATTATGAGTCTTGTGAATAGTTGTATCTATAAAAAATTTCTATTGTAAAATTAGATGCTAAAAATTTTGATGATGAAAATCATATTTTGAATCCCTACATGGAAAATTTGAAACCTGACATGGAAAATTTGAAGCATGTAAAATGGAAAGTATGTTATTGTGAGCCTTGTGAACAACTATAGTTGTACAAGTTTTCTATTTTAAAATTAGAAGCCAAAAATTTGGATAATGAAAATAATATTTTTAATCCCAACATGGAAAATTTGAAGCTTGACATAGAAAATTTGAAGCATGGAAAATGAAAATTATGTTATTGTGAGTTTTTTGAACAACTATAACTATACAAGTTTATGCATTGTAAACAAGTTGTAATAGTAATTTAGGTGAATTTAATATATTAAAATTCTATGTTTTATTACTATAAATCTACCCTCCCTTGTTTCATCTCTTTTTGCATGTTTGTTTATAGCATTTCCAGAGCTATTATTTGGTTTGGACTATCCCCATAGTCTCAACATTTTATTTTACTTAGTCTTGTTAGTTATTTCCCACCTGGGTCTGTACATTTTTTTTTACCATAGAGATAAATAAAACTTGGGAGTTAGTTGACCTTTTAAAAGTAAAATAGTTCAAAGGAGTCAAGTGGGTGTATAAGACAAAAATGGTTAGACTCCACCAATTGTAATTCAATATGGGTAGAATCATTTGGTTTAAATTCAATGGAAAATAGTTGGACAATAATTACTTTGAACATTTTTTGATCATCTTAATTAGCTAGTGAAAACTAAGCAATTACATATATTTAGCCAATAAACCATGTAGTTTAAATGTCATTCCTTCTAAAGAAATGATCATG